>JANHJO010003137.1:13282-23858 GCA_032468235.1 Pseudoxyrhopus heterurus
GTATAAGCTGAGGGTGGTTTTTTTAGCCCTTTTTGAGGGCTGAAAAACTAGGCTTATACTCGAGTATATACAGTATTTAGAATAAATTCAATGATGCTACTATAGTGAGAATTTAACAGGAATATTGTTGGCAGGCTTAAGACAAAAACACTGTGAAAATTGCAGGTTTTAAGTAAGCAGAATATATGTATCACGGAGCAAAACATATAAATGCTTACTTTAGTTTTCCTATCTCTCTTCCCCCACTCCAGATAAAACATTAACAACTTCAAGAGACAGTTTAGAAGAGATATAGTTTATAATTTTACAGAACACCCTCTCAAATCAAATTTCATGGTAACCTAAGGTCTTATTTTCTTTGACCCATTGATTGCTTTTTTGAAACCTTAATTTCTAAAAATTAATAGGGATTTGATCAGTGTTAGCCAAAAAATTGGTTATTGGTGTTCGCTGCCTGATGAAAACAGCTGGCATCACTGCGATTAATATTTCTGTGAAATCAGGAGAATATTAAAATAACTGCATTTTAGGATTTTTGTCCCCCTTATATTCTTAAACATGCTAACTACCACTAATTTCAGAATGGATACACTCCTCTGCACCAAGCTGCCCAGCAAGGTCACACTCACATCATCAATGTTCTTCTTCAACATGGGGCCAAACCAAATGCAATCACTGCGGTAAGATTGTGGAGTACTTACTCATATACTTGCAATGATTTATTTTTAGGTTTTGAACTCCAGAATGTCTTAGAAAGTAAATTAGATTAGTCAGCTGGGATCAGATGGAGGGATGTGACTACTTGGAGAACTTGTAGTAAGATACACAAGTCAGCTAAAAAGGAATTAATAATTTAATAAGAAAAAATGATATGTATTGTATACACGAAGTCTTTAAACTATAGAATGGATATCATTGCACATACAATATATGCATGTTGTCATAGTTTATGATTAAACATGCAGCTGCTGAAAAACAACATGATGCAATGGTAATAGTGAAACAAGAACTTTATCACATGAGCCATGGTGGCACAGTGGCTAGAATACAGCACTGCAGGCTGATTCTGCCCACAGCCAGTAGTTCGATCCTGACTGGCTCAAGGTTGACTCAGCCTTCCATCCTTCTGAGGTTGGTAAAATAAGGACTCAAATTGTTGGGGGAAATATGCTGACTTTGTAAACTGCTCAAACAGCGCTGTAAAGCTCTATGGAGCGGTATATAAGTCTTAAGTGCTATTGCTAGTGCTACAGACCTATTTTTGTCACTCATTCTCCTGCAGCAGAGGCAGATCTGATTGGTTTCTTTTACCTGATCATTCTATAAACATTGATTGAATATGGCATGTCATTTTTTAATTCAAAGAGAATTAGTTACAGGAATTCAGATTGGTTAGATCAGGGGTGTCAAACTCGTGGGCCGCAGGCTGGATGCATCACACACTGGCCACGCCCATCCCCGGTTTAGCGAAGGGGGGGAAAGTCGTGATACGTCACGTGATGACGACACGAGTTTGACACCCTGGGTTAGATAATATTGTGATACTAGCATGTTTACTATTCTTTTTTCCCTTAATTAACAACAAGGAAACAGGGCACAATGCTTAAACAATAATACAGATACGAAACAATAGTTATCACTTCTGTATTAACTTACTATATTACTATATTGGCAATTAAAACAAAGTTAGTTCTTTTTTTTTCCTAAAGTAAAAAAAAATACACTTTAGAGTCTGAATATTGTGCATTTGGTTTTTTTTTTTTAAATGAAAGAATGTATATAAACAAGTTTAAAATATACTGAATCTTTTTTTTTTTTTTCTGGGTGTGCATCAACTTTACCACGTCCATATCTGGTCTAATATTTCTGAGTTGGAATCTCTTAAATTCCTGCTGTATCTGGGTTCTATTAATACTACCATCAAAATCACTGCCAATTAAAAGCTTATTGTCAAAATTATACAAAACACATGTAGCAAATAAAAAAAAATATCTATTGAGATGCAGAGAGCTGTGGGTTAAATTATTAAAAAGTGTGCACTTTTAAAAAATACGGTATAACAGATGTTCTGAGTTTATGTTTCCATGGCAATTGCTGCTATAGTCTGAGCAAAGTTGCAGAGGGTTTTTCCATAGTGGATGACTTATTTTGGATGGAAATATTGGTTCATTTAGCTCTGGGTGTGATCTCATTGGTTCATATCACAGTATTCCTTTCCCTTCTCTCCTTCAGAATGGCAACACTGCCTTAGCGATTGCTAAGCGTCTGGGATACATCTCAGTGGTAGATACATTAAAGGTTGTAACAGAGGAAGTAATCACCACTACAACTGTGAGTACAGCAGACGTTTTTTCCATTATTTTATTCTGGTTTTGCTTATTTGAAGCATCTTTTTAAAGGTATAAATTAATTACGTCCATTGTAATTCAATACTTATTGGCATATCCATATGGAGAAATGTTAAGCATATTTCATAAATGTAATAAAACATAGCTCACTGTGATATTTGAATTTTATGCCTTTTCTACAGATCTACAAACATTTCCAGTTAAATTTCATGTCAATTGTGCATTGCCTTTAATATTTACTTATTTGGGTGGTGTTTCATTATCTGTTCTTTCTGATATTGGGGAAGGGTTCCTGTGGGCAGCCAGTATAGGAACCTATACTTTCTGTATCCCTGATTATAGAAAGATGTTCATGTTGCAAAGAAAAAGTGAACAAACATTTTGTAACTAGGAAGGTAATACAGATGCAGTTAAATCATACTTCAGATGTAATTACTAGATGCTTCATTCATTGCTTACTTTGAATATTTTATTTATTAATTAAGAAAAGGCAATTCTATATCTCAAAGTTTTGACTCCATCTTCCATATTATAGTCATTTATTTAGTTAGTAAAACTATTTTCATATTTACGTTGAATAGGAAAGTGAGTTTGGATTTATTAGATATCAAGCTTAGAAACGATAGTCACTTTGGTACAAACAAGGAATTTGAGGCAGAAGTGGATGTATTTTAAAATACTGAAATTATTTGGTTCTCTACCCATCAAGCTTATACAATGGAGCAACTGAAGCCTACTATTTACAAATAATTTACCAAAACTAACCTAGTCCTTTTAATAGTAGATGCAAACATGATTCATGCTTGGCAGTGACAAGACTGTTGATATTTACAGAGAACCAGAAAAATGTAAAGGAGGAACAGTTTTAAGTAGAACAGACTGTCAAGGTTCACAAATATCTTTAACATTGTGTTTAAAATTATCTTAGGGAATAGGTATTTAAATGGAGGGACAATTTTATAAATATGTTTATAATATTTATATTTATATTTTTTATAAAAATATCTTGCTGTGTAAAAATAAAGAAATTTCAAACAATTCTTAAGATGAAGTCCAAAGAGTTGCTGTTTAGGAAAAGAATTTACTGTTGACATGAAAATGTCATATTTGAATAAGTTTACTGCCAACTTGAATATCTCTTTAGTGTGGCTTTATGCATAGGCAGCTGAGTATCTGAAAATCAGGCATCTCACCAATTAATACTTTTGTTAAAAAGAGTGGAATTTACAATATTTCTGTAAATATTCAGACATAGAAAGAAACAAATGACCTCTCTTTTGTCTTATTACAGACTGTCACCGAAAAGCACAAGCTCAACGTACCTGAGACTATGACTGAAATTTTGGATGTTTCTGATGAGGAAGGTGAGTTCATTATGAACCACTTGGTTTCTTAATGTATGTATTTATAAAATGTATTTATTGCTTTCATCATGGGTAGTTTCTAAAGTTGTAGAAAAGTTAAAAGTACTTATGTCTTACTGAAAATAGAAATATAAATTGAAATATGTACCAAACTTACTAATATATATATATATTCAGCTGTAGACATGTTTCTGATTAAGTAAAATATCTGTGACATTTTGAATAGGCCGGGCCATAGTAGTAGCATCCATAGTGACAATAATTGGCTTTAAAGTGGCCTGCACAAGTAGGCAAACAAAACTCCGCCACGTTTCTGTGTTTACAAAATGTTTTGTTGCCATTTGGAAGCCAATTACCATTGTTTCAGATGTCCCTGGGCTAGGGCATGCAAAATTGGGAAAGGAAGACAATACTGATTCAGAGGTACTAACAATTATCAATTATGGGGAAATCAGTTATCCCAAGGCCGTTTTCCTTAGTGTAAACTGGCTGCAAGCATAGACACATTATTGTTCCATAATGTGTTCTCAAAATGGATCATATAGCTTATGTTGCGACATGATTTTTAAATGAAGCATATAATAGGTCATCCTCATTTAGCAACTGTCTCAAACATGACTTTTTGAATTTATGAAGGTAATGGCAATGTAACTTTCTTTGTGAACATTGCCTGTATTTAAGACCTTCGCGGTGTCTGTTTTTCAGTCATGTGTTCACCGTTACAGTCAGTATTGTATCACAGTGTTCTTCTGTCTCTGATGTGTTGCCCTATCCTGTTCCTGAGCTGCTTTTGTCAGCAGTGTGGCACATCCCTCAATGTGCTAACTGCAAGTAACAAACTCACTTCAGTGACCTTAATTGGTTGGCTAGAAACTTCTGCTTGCAGCTGCTGCATAAAACTGACAAGATCTGACAATTTCATACTGAAGGCTTTTGATTGCTAAAATAAAATCATAAGTACAGTGTGGAGAAGTAATTTCATTTAATAATTGCTTTGCTTAATGACTGAGTCACTGGAAGCAATTGTGGTCACTAAACGAGGATTACCTATAATTTAACTTTGTTCCTTATACATTCCTTTGTAAACAATTTCCCCTAAAATTAATGTATGTATTATGCAGCTTTAAAACATTCTGATTATGACCATTCTACTGACGAGGAAGCCTTTAGTGATGCAGGTACTGTGGAAACAACTGTTGGAGAACAAAAATATATTTTTAATCTAGCTTAAATGATTTCCTTATTTAAAAATACATTTGAGCACCTAACACTTAGACATTAAATTTGATTGTGCATCTGTGCATGTTTATAGTTTGTCCCACCCTCTGTTCTCCAAATGGAGAAAAAGAGCTTAAAATATTACTAATATGAATTTGAGTTATCATTTTGGGAATGTCTTACAATGTTAATTAAAAGTTTAATAATCCTATAATTTCATGTTATTAATTTAAAATAAAATGAGACAGTGTAATATTTCTTATATATCAGTATTTTCTAAGCCGTTCAGCATTATTAATTTGATTAATATAGAAGGATGAAGTTATGAGACAAGCCTGTCATTAAGAAAAAAGGTGACTTAATAAATGTTGTCACATTTGAAATAGGAAATTTCCCCATCTTAGTTGCTATG
The DNA here is from genome assembly GCA_032468235.1 of Pseudoxyrhopus heterurus. Lineage (NCBI taxonomy): Eukaryota > Metazoa > Chordata > Lepidosauria > Squamata > Pseudoxyrhopus > Pseudoxyrhopus heterurus. Next base: position 18,625 of record JANHJO010003137.1, read on the forward strand.
CTTTACACAGTTCTGCAATCCATAGCACATATGCTACTGTGTAATATGCAAAACACAGCTTTATATATATAATTTGCATCAAAATATTTCAGTTACTTGGTGGATTTAATGATTGAACCTATGTTTGTACATGGCCAAAGCATTAATTTTTTTATTTATTGTAAACATGTTATACATCTTAAACCCCATAAGCTGTCATTATGAATCCAGAATGATGCTAAAAGTAAGGAACAGAGAGAGTAATATCCACCAGCAGTCACCATCTTTTGATGTACATCATATACTCATGCACATAAAAAAGAGGTAAAGTTTTGATCCTATGATGAAATCCACCTTTTTTAAATCAAGGATGCTGAGGCCTCTGCTGAAAAGATTGTCCAGTTCTGTGTTAGAAAGTTGAAAGGACAGAAAAAATGGAGGAATTTAATGCAGCATTAGGATTGTGTAGCTCCTGGAGATTTTCAATTTGGGGCTGGATGTTCATTCTCCCAACTTGTGGGTTGGTTTCCAAATGTTTCATTACCAGACTAGGTAACATCAGAATTTAGTGGATGTCAGTGTTAGCATTCTTCTGTTTATAAGGGCTTCAGGTGTGGGTGTGTCAAGTGAGGGTCTTGTGATGGGTCTTGTGATGGGGAGGTTATGCCCAAACCACAACATACCACATAGCCAATCACCACGCAAAAACTAACCGTACCATACACAAAAGGAGTGTCAGAAATGACAGCCAGAATTCTCCTACACCTAGTAATAGGAATAGCCCACAAACCCACAGCCACACTCTGGCAGGCATTATCTAGAACCAAAGACAAGATATAGAAGGATGAAAGAAACTATGTAATCTACAAAATCAACTGTAACCATTGCAACCAATTCTGTGTGGGACAAACATCACATCAGTTACAAACCAGGATCCAGGAACACCAGCTGGCAGTCAAATGCCATGATCCCAAATCCTTAATCTCTACCCACACCGACACCAAACAGCACCAGTTCGATTGGAGCAACACAAAATCACCGGCTATGCTACCACCTGCCATGCTTGTGAGTTCATCAAAGCCTGGCACTCCACAAGCAATTCCGTCAACAGACACATTGACCTACAACCATCCTATGGACCACTCAGAATCCAAATCAACCACACAGCTAACCAGAGAAAGCACCGACTCTCAACCAACCCATGCAACCCCCGCACCAACAGTTCACCTCCCAGTGACCCTGACCTGATGTAACCTCCCCATCACAAGACTCTCACTAATGATTCACAACTGATCCATCACAAGATCCTCACCTGACCCATCCATACCTGAAGCCCTTATAAACAGAAGAACACTGACACGGAGATCCCTTAAACTCCACTGAAGATGTTACTTAGCCTGGTAACGAAATGTTCAATCCACAAGCTTGGAGAACAAACCTTCACCCTTATCCTAAATCCAATCTACAGGTATTCACCACTATTGAAGACTTAATTTGATAGATTTGGCATTAAAGCAGGTAAACTATTCACACTATTGAGATTTTCAGAAAATTAGTTTTAAAATTCTAGAGTTATCATATGCAAAATATTAGAATATGCAATGCATTTATTTAATATAGACAGTTCCTAAATTTATTGCTTTTCAAAAGATCCACATGGACATTTGTAGGCTGTGGCCTTTGAAAGCCTCACTTCTCATCATGAAGTAAAAAAAAAAAAGCTTTTATTTTCCTAGCTTCCTGATGTGCTTTCAGAGTTATACGTGACTAACAAGATGTGATGTTCATCTGCAATTACTTAACTCCTAATTCTTCGAGTCTTTAGCCAGACAACATGACTCTTTAAAGCAGCAGGATAATGTTTTTCAAAACTTTGAGCTGAGTAGTAACTATGGTTACAAAATGAAGATCAACACTATAAAAAGAGTGAAAGTAGATACCCAAATCCAGAGCTACTACTTTCTGTAATGTTTCCAATATAGAGATCTCTTCACTGTCTTTATGATAATGCCCTACTTACTGTTAATTAATACCAGTTACTTGATGGGCAAAAAGATAATATTATCACATCAAACCAGGAATATTGATGAGTTGTCAGTGAGACTATTTTAATTTCCCAGAAAATGCATGTAGTATATACACTGCTAGGAAATGCGAAAATACATCACAGAACCCAGGCTATTTCTCTCTGGGACAGGCCACAGTGCAGTTATACACATGGTGCTCTTTATAATTCCAGGATCAGTAATACAAAGCCAATTATGGGTTTATTATTGTGGCATTCATTACGGTGTTTTTAGCTGTTAGCTGCTCAGAGTTCTCAAAATGAGATGGATAGATGAAATCAAACTATCAACAAACAAACAAACATTGGTCTATATGGATTCATCTATAGCCTGAATTAGTTTTTCTTAGAATCAGTCTACATTTCTGATATAAATTTTATTTGCCTAGAATGTTCATACCTGTCCATTTTGCATTCCTACATTACTCTTGAAATCCTTATACATAAAATAATATAAAACAAACATTGATTAACAATGATAAAAAAAGACTTAAATAGTTCAGTCAGATAGTGGTTGTAACTAATAAAACAATGGTTAAGATTTACATTTCCTGGACAACAAATGTCTTCCTGAAAAAACAGATTTTCAGAGGAGCCAAGGCAGAGAGTTCTACCAGGAAGACAAAAAATGATGTGGTAATAATGATGGAGATATGGTATTATAACACTATATGCCATATTTCAGTCATTATTGTCATATCATTTTTGATTTATAGATTTATAGAGACACAACATCTCTTTTCTTATATTGAAAATATTCAGAGATTTTTCCAGAATCCCACTGAGTTGAAGAAATGACTAAAAGTCATGGAATTAGTCCTACTAATACTATTCACCTTGGCACAAGATGAATGATTATATGTGATTTTTAGAGATCTTATATTAATTTAATCCTATGAAACTGACTAGTGTTTCCTTAAGATATATTAACTCTTTTTGTGCTTGCTGTGCTTCAAGAGTGACAGTAACCATGTCTGTTTTATATGTGTCTCATTCAAATGCTAAAAGAATTCTATTGATGACTGGTTTTGGGAATTTGTGTATTGAATGAAGGTGATGACACAATGACAGGAGATGGGGGAGAATATCTGAGACCTGAAGATCTGAAGGAACTAGGCGATGATTCCTTACCTAGTAGCCAGTTCTTAGATGGCATGAACTATCTGAGATACAGCCTAGAAGGAGGCCACTCTGACAGGTACCACTTTATACAGGAATTTTCCTACTGCAATTATCTGTATTATTTTTTCTGAGCAGCCCCTCAAAATGCAGGTGACTATTAGGGATGAAATAGATCTGTTTTATTTCTTAAAAGGCATGAGAAAAAAATTATTCAGGAGATACTTAAACTAAATATGCTTCATTAAGAAGAAAAATAAACTCTGCCGGAAAGATGTTAGCAGTAACAATTGTAAAAGTCTATTTGTTCTTTTATAAGTTTCTGAGAGCTCTGCTTTTTAGGTATTGGGTTATAAAAGAGCATTTTTCACCATAGAACAAAAGAAACATCTAAGGAGTACAATGTGTAATGCAGTTCTTGCATTGTAAATTCAAAAAATGTATTTGTCTTTTGCATTAGAAACATATAGTTAAATACAGATCTCTTAAAACAAAGTGATATAAGGATTTTAATTTCAGAACTCTGCAATGACACAGTATAAAAACAGACTAGTTTCTTCATGTGCCAATACATTACTTAATTTACGAATTTAGACTTAATGCAGATTATCAAAAATATTCAGAACAGACGATTTTAAAATAAAATTCCATTCTTTATTATTAAAAATGGAAGTACAACATTGACTTTGTTGTATAAATAAAAACAGGCTCATAAATGAAGATGTGATTGTGCAACTAGAAAAGCATTTATAATAATTACATGTTTAATAAGTTCTAATAGGTTCTGTTGGATTAAATGTATAACATCTACCTAGTATTGTAAAAAAAAAAGATGAGAATAACATGAATAATAAAATTTCATGTTATCAACCTTCCTTCACACCAAGGAACAAAATTACATCAAAACAAATCATGGCACAGGTATTTAAAAGATGCTCCAGGTTGGAGAAGACTTTAGAAAGAAATAACTACTTAAGACAACTATTTTAAATACTTTTTAGGCATATTAGTTAAAATCAGCTTCCCAACGAAACACAGTGATTGTGTGGAGACAGACAATATACAAAACAGCCTTGTGAGTTTTACAAAAGATGCAGCTAGTTTAACCATTCTAAATTTGTTTATGCTACTGCATATTGTAAAATGTTGTTCAAATGTTTTATACAGCCCAAATATATTTATCTAAGCACTTTCACAGGCTCCTATATACAATACAATATACAATCTTTTAATTTCCAGCCAAGATTGGCTTCCCACAATTTTATATTAATCCTAGACAATCTATGACTCATTGGATCATTGTTTCAGAAATACTTCCTTACCTAAACTTACCTAAGTGACAACAGGTAAGTAAAAAAAACAACAGTGGAAGCTGGGGCGACTTCTGATTTCCTGCCAGCTTCCCCATTGACTTTTCTTGTGGGAAGTTGCCAGGGACTGTAGAAAATGATGATTATGTGGCTATGATTATCATTTTCCAAATTTCAATCCAATAGAGGATAATTGTAGCTCAGGACTGAAATAAGGGGTCCTTGATATTTTGAGCTTGATTATTGTTGTTTTTTGCAGACAGTTCATTACCAAACTACATTATCGATGCTAATACAGAGAGAGGTTTGCTCTCATTTTATATTCTAATGACTCGAGCCACTAGAATATAAAATGAGGGCAAATTCTACTAACATTGATGATGTTACCTAGTTTGGTAATGAAGCACCTGTAAGAAAACAACCAAGCTTAGAAAGCCTCAAGACCTCCTCAAATTTTAATCCTACAAATGTAATGGGCCCCCGGATTTTAGATGCATTCTTTAAGTTGCACATTTGAAGTTTAAAAATTGTTTCCCTATAATGCATTGTTTTATGCAATTGAAAGTTACAGACCAAAAAGTTTTAATAGTAAGTAGATATGTAGCCTCTACATGACAAATGACCTTGCTTTAAAAATGGACTATTATTATAGAAAACAAAACTTGTTCTCACTGCCACTTGATTTCTGCTATGTGATATTTCATACTTACCATCCATCTACACCAGGGGTATCAAACTCGATTTCATTGAGGGTCACATCA
>JANHJO010003137.1:27223-41158 GCA_032468235.1 Pseudoxyrhopus heterurus
TGCTAAATTGCAGGCAGCTGGGAGCTGAATACTTAATTACAAAGTACAGCATTAACCCTCTGAGCCACCAAGCCCCTATTAATAGAATACTAGAACATTAAAAATAAATTTACATTAAAATTGATACTTCTAAAAATGTTTTATCACAAGAGTCTAAAAGTGGACTTTTCTGAAGGTTTAAGGCTTCAGTCTTGTATACATTTATCTAGGAGTAAACTGCATTTGGTTTCTTCTAAGTACTCATGAAGGGTATTGTATTGCAACCCTAAGGTTATTGTAATCACTCAATATAATTAATTTTTTTTCCTAGTACTGTATCTCATGAGTTTTAATAATTGAAAATAGCATAATCTATATTTTATCCAAATGTAGAAACATTTTAATGGGTTGATTAGAGACAATGCAAAGAAAAAAAGAAAACATATTTCTCTGCTCTTCCAGATAGCTGCATTAACTAAAGAAGGTGAAAGAAATTCATATCGTTTAAGTTGGAGTCCTGATAATCTGGACAACATAACTCTTTCTGCTAGCCCTATTCATTCTGGGTAAGTAATCTGTATTAATTTTTTCTTTGGATGTATTTTTATTAATTTATTTCATTAATGAAAAATAATAATAATCTTAATCTTCAACCATACTTTGAATTTCAATCATATTTGTCATGACACCTTCCTTAAAAATGTTGAAAAGCCTTTTTTGATTATTGTAATGGCTTTATGGTTACAAAATATTATTTCTTATGATCATCCCATTTAAACCTATTTGAAATGGATTTAAATCATTAATCTGAACATACAATAAGCAGACATCAAACTTATAAATGTTTTTATTAATTTCTGAAATTACGTGGTATTGTTATTGTGGCAGTTTATGTTTCACAACCTATAGAATATTAGATAATGAAAATATTTGGAGTTAAATTGTTGATAGGAATGGTACAGTTTTATGCTAGCTAATAAATGGTATTCAGTTTTCTGGCTCTTTTGCTATAATATTTGTTGATGTTGTATTAATTATTCTACCAGGTTTGATCAGATCAATTTTTAAATTTAAATTTCAACACAGAAAGTACCATGAGACAATTCTTTAAGACGGGGGTTCTCAACCCCCGGGCTAGGGCCTGGTACTGGCCCACAGCCCATTTGGAACTGGGCTGTGCAAGCGGTGTACGAGCCTGTGAGGGTCCATTTGTGCAAGAGGCAGGCACTCGCGGTCACACGCAAAGCTCCATTTGTGTGAGCAGGGGGCGCATGGACCCACCTCTTTCTCAAATGGAGCTGTGCGCATGAATGTGCATGCCCGCTGCTTCCGTGGAAACATTCCCTCTCCCCAACTCGCCAGTCCGCAAAGGCAGAAAGATTTGAGACCCCTGCTTTAAGACCTCTTCATGCAAAAAAAACAATGAACTAAACTCAGTGGACTGGTATGACACAGGTTCCATCCGTTGAATATCTAGAAGCATCCTACATGTGATAAATGTTTCAGATATAAGCTTTTATTTGACAGGAAAGTTATACTAATTAACTTCATCCATAGGACCCTTATTGTGCGTAGTAGCATTGTGTAGAAATGGACAGGTGTCATGATAAAGTGAAGGGTCAGTGAAGCAAGGTGAATAGGAACAAAAAGGATAAGGTTAAAAATGTATGGTTCTAATTCAGCAGCTATTAAAAGTTCTTGAAACCAAACCAACTTGTTTTCACTTCAGCTGATAAAGTAACTTTATAACCTATATCTGTGTGGAAGTCAAACTGCTCTCTAATGGAGTGAAAATGAAATCAGTTCTTATTGGGTTTTAGTATAAGTATCACAATGCCAACTTTTAGAATGAGATTTAAACACAAAAAAGTTAAAAGATATATTTTAAGCTAAAGTTTTTTAAAATAAAAATAAAAAAAACATTTTCATGAATAGTGTGCGATAAAACGTTTAATTTAATGATAAGTTTTCACCAAATACTGGAAGTGAGGGATTGTGAGAAGCAAATATCCTCATGGCCTTTTAAATAAATTTGTAAGAAATCTTCAGATTGCAACCATTTGGGGGGAACATTTACATTGTTCATATTACATAATTCCAGGTTGATGTCTTTCACATTTTGTTGAAATGTGCCCTTATAATCAATTTAGACAAATGCCTGCTTTGAAATGACTGACAGCAAAGCTTAGGGGCAAAAGCATTACTGACACATTATGCTGAATGTGAACGGTTTCTTGGTTTTCTCTTAAAGCAGTATGACAGTAGCCAGCCTTTCTACTAGCCAGTCTTTTCTATGCATATTTAGTGTTAACATACTGGAAAAGATGCATAGAAAATATTTTAAAGAATATGGAATAGAAAATATGAATATAAATTCAATGTATTCAACTGATGTATGTATTCAGTTAAAAATTCAATGCTGTCTTAAGTTAGTTACTTCTATGGGAGAAGAACATTTTCTAAGTATTTAAGCAGCATTCACATAGTATACTTTATATTTAGAAAAAATACTGAATCAAAGGAATCTTATATTCACGTATATTAAAATTCATCATTAAAATGTATACAATTAGTATATTATAGATAAACTGGGATTGCTTCTACAGTATTGTCTTCCACTTTTTGGAATTGTGCTCTATAGTTTATAACAAGCTGTTTATGCCTGCGCTTTGTCCATGCAATCTGTCCATATACATGAAAATATATGCACAGTCTCTATTATACAGATATTCCTGGTCAGTTCTTTCTTGCAAGAGGATTCTGGGCTGAGAGATCCTAATTCAGTTTTGTAACAACGTAGACAACATATACATATGGATCTATAACAGTTATTATAATAGTAAATTTCAAATAGTGTATACTTTTTTGAATATATTTAGTTGTAGAAAAATTAGCCCACAAATTACTTTATTAGAGAATTTTCTAATTTTGATTAGTTGTTCTTTCTTTCTTTCTTCTTCTTCTTTTTCTTCTTCTACTTCTTTTTGTTTTGGTGGGAGGTATATGGAGGGACCAGTACTTAAAATTGACAAATAATTAGAGTTGTTATTCTTAGCTGCCTGTCTTCCAAAAAGGATATTGGATCATTGCTAACAAGGTAAATGATATTTCTTGCTTTCACCTAATATAGTATCTTCACAAAGATTTATAAGAAACAGGATCTAGCAGCTAGAAACCAGGCTTTATAAAAAATATTAAATCAAATAAATTTACAAAGTGGTAATATATTTATAAAGTTTTTGAAACTTTTTTTTAAAGTTAGTCTTGTCAGATAAGTGAACTAAGTATATATGACATTTGTTAATTTTAGATCAGCACCGTGGAAGAAAGAAATGAAAATTTTATTCCTCTTTTCTATGAACAGGAAAATCATATGTTGCAATAGACCTAGAATGAAAATGGTCAGGGAAATAGTGACAGCATTTGAGCTAAAAATTTATGGAGAAAAAACACTTGGAAAACTAAATGCAAAATATTTTTAGATTAGCATAACCTGAAAAGGAACTGATATGTGCAATTAAATAATACTAGTGAGCAGATTTTTGGGGAAAAAATTAAAAGGGGATGTAAGATTGAAGGTATTTTTTTAAAAAATCCACTTTCACTAATATCCATTAACATAAGTCGAGAAGTTGCAAGCATATATAGTTACCTAGAGATAGCTTTAATTGAACTTAATTAATTAATTAATTGAACTTAATCAAACTTTCAATTTTTAGCAGACAGGTAGAATTGTGTTATATGTTATCTGTGCAGTCAGTGTTAAGGTCTTTGCAATTTGCTGCTACAAAGTTGTGCTTTGTTCTTTTTTTATAATTTTTTTTTTAAAAATGCAGAACAATTTAGTAAGAACATCATGCTTAATTAAAACGTTGGCTTATCATATGGATGCAAATGATTATTGTTCAGCTGTATAATGGTGATATCATAAAAGCTCTATAACTATATACATACATACATAAATGCATGCATGCATGCCAGCAAAGTGGACTGAAACATGTCCACAATAAATACAGGTAGTCCTGGACTTACGACCACAATTGAGCCCAAAATTTCTGTTGCTAAGTGAGACATTTGTTAAGTGAGTTTTGTCCCATTTTACAACCTTGCTTGCCACAGTTGCTGCAGTGAATCACTGCAGATGTTAAGTTATAACACAGTTATTAAATGAATCTGGCTTGCCCCATTGACTTTGTTTGTCAGAAGGTTGCAAAAGGGGATCACATGACCCCAGGACACTGCAACTGTCATAAATACGAGTCAATTTCCAAGCATCTGAATTTTGAACACGTTACCACGGAGATACTGCAACGGTTGTAAGTGTGAAAAATGGCCACAAGTCACTTTTTTCAGGGCTATTATAACTTTGAACAGTCACTAAATGAACTGTTGTAAGTCGAGGACTACCTGTATGGCTAGCAAGCAGATTCTTGACATCTGTTGACTTCCTAGAACATTCATAGGAAATGTTCCACATATGAAAGTCTTTTTAGATGATTTTAGGGGCAAGACTACCATTTAAAAGAGGTTACAAAGGACTGTATCTTCCATCTTAGCTACTGCATATGCTCTTCATACTGTATGTTTAATGTTTTCATCTTCTTCATTTGTAGATAGATACCTTTTCTGACTGATTTTATTTCATTTGTTCATTCATTTGTTCATTCATTCTTTTTTGTTTTGTTTTGCTAAATTATCTCTTCTGTTGCAGCCACTCCTCTCCATATTTTGACCATGAAAACAGCAGGTGAACTTATATATAATTTCATGTTAATGCTAACTTCCTTTTCCCTTCTTTCTTCTACCATCTGTTTAATTTACTCACTTTAAGATGTTCTACTACTTCCTTGATCTCATTCATTATTTAATGTAGGAGATTGATCCTCCTATATTTACCATTTGATCTAAGGTTTTGTTTCATAGAATAGCAATGCAATTATCGACTAATATTCCTGTAGGAAGCCTTCCAAAGGACCAAAATGCACTCATTTTAATTTTTATGTCTCTTCTGCACAAGAATTGTGGCTACTAGAATTTGGCGATTTAAAGTAATTGACTTTATTTTTAAAATATATTTGTTTTTGAAACATTTCTGAAGGCACAAAATTAGACCTTCAGTTAAATATTCAGTCAATTAAAAGAAGTGATTTTCAAGTGTGTGGATTACATACTATCAGCCCTACTTTATAATTTGGATTATATTCAATTCTTTAAACTGCTCTCATTAGTTTTTAATTGGGCACTTTAGTGGTCTTTACATTTTCATGTGTCTTTAAATGCAGAATATCCTGTATGACTACTATTATTATTATTATTATTATTATTATTATTATTATTATTATTATTATTTGCTGAAGCCATTACTCAAACTCTAGTTATTTCACACTCTTGACTGCTCCTTCCTTTTTTCCCTGCCTGACATGGTCAATACAATACAATTCTGGTATGGGGCTATTATGGAAATACTCCAAAAAGGATTGTCCTTTCCATCTTTACGGCGATGAGCATGTCTACTTGTCTGACTAACTATTGTACCTGAGCTCATTATGCATGGAGTGTTTTACTCCCATCTCCTCCAGTAAAAATACTCATCCACAGTTAATTGGCTATGGTTACCTTCACATGAAAATCCTATTTAGACATCTAAAGCATCTAGTTTATATTTATTAATATAAATCTTTTTTTATATTTTTCCATACGTCCCATCCTTCTCAAATATCTTTTCTAAGCTCAACTGTGCAGAGTTTTGTTCTTTCTTTTGATATATAATGAGATACATTAAAAAAAAAAAAAGACCATGTTTTGCAGGTTTAAAATTGAAATTTCCTGGAACAATCTCGAATCATTGGTAGAATTTTTTTTAAAAAATATCTTTATCCAAAAGTGTGCCATTTATGTAAAGTGTGTGGTTTTATCAGAATTATGCTGCCTAGAATAGTGTTATCATTGCTTCCTTTAACATGATCAACTTAAATGAATTAAGAAGACAAATGAAAAGATATACATCCAAAGTCTTATATCTAGACTATGAGCCAGAAATGTGAAATATAAGCATTTCTCTTGAACTAAGAGTATAGTTTTTAAAGGTGTTTGAATACTTGCTCAAAAACGGGGAGAAAGGATATGTTTTCCCTTCGATTCTGAAGAATTTTGCTGATTTATTGTTTTAGGATTTTAATAATATATTTGTATAGCATGAAAAAGGCCTTTTTGTCTCATGGCAAGAAAACATTCTGCTAAAAAACAAAACAAAGGGACAGACACAGAGTCTTTTTCCAATAGCTATTGAATTGATTAGTCTTTTCCAGACTTTGGATATTATAAAACACTCTGCAATGACCTAAATAATCTGAAATATGAAATGCATCAAAATGTCTATCAGGTTTTAGTGGATTTGTATAAGATTTTGTGTTTTCAAGCAGAATCTTGGGAGATTTTGAGATTTAATAAAATTTTGGAATCTTTAAACATTATTTTATTTACTGGGGGATCAGTGGAGTATAAAAGACAGGGGCAAATATTTGGGATAAGTGCATCATTTATTTTCATCCTGTAATTGTCAAATAATATTTGTTAGGATTATTCAGAAAAGTTTTAAGAATTACTAAATCAAAGATTTGACTATATGCAATTTTGATACAGGCCTATAACTTATATAACTTTGACAGTTAAGAAAAGATAAGAGATACACATTTAAAAGTAAACATGGAAATCCCAGGCAAATCTATTAGGAATTAAGTTTCATTAATCAAAATGGGACTTACTTCCCAGTCCCCTAAAGTCCAAAACACAATTCAAAACCCTTAAACAATAACACAAAAAAAATGAAAATTAAACTTTAGCTAACATATTATTTCCTTGTTGAAACCACCAATGCATGCACTCTTCCATAACTTTGTGTTGCTTGTTCTCTGTGCAATTTTATACTACAAAACTACCAATTGTTTGTCTACAGTCCATTTCTCTTTAAACCTTGAAATAAAATGTCCTTCCTGGCTCCCCGATTGCATTTGGTAAGATCTAGAATTGGCAACTCCCCACGTTCCTTTGGGCAGGCTAACTCTTGTATATTTGATAACCATATTGCTAATGTTTTTTTTTACTGTTATTGAGGAATGAAACATGCATGGCATGTTTCAAGATGGCAGATCATGGTTCTTCATCTTCATCCACATTGATTTGCTTATTTATATTTTGCATGTGATATTGACTTGGAAAAAAATCAAAACGTAGTAGATGCTTTAAAAGAAATAAATTCAGTATTTGTTTTTCATACAAAATATTTATATTACCTATTAGTTTTACCTTAAATGATAGAATTTCAAGAAGATCCCAATGAAAAATGTGTAAGCCAGACATGGCCACATTTCCATACATTTTACATTATATTTTGTTAGTTATCAAATTCATTTGTTATTCTTATTACATTTTAACTTCAGATGACAAAAAATAGGTATTATGCATCAGGTGCCTTATATGAGTAGGAATTCCAACGTCTTATAACATCCTAGAGATTTTATTCCTTCCTAGGATACAACATTTAGAAAAGTTGACACTGAGAAAACTTCTTCTCATTTTCCATATTTTCTTTTTTGTTGATAATTTTGTTGCATTCTTATATTATCCACAATTTTTTAATCAACATTATTAGCATAAGTTACGGAGCTGGATGTTATTGCAGCACTCTGTGTAGTATCCAGGACAACTTGTACAAATTAATCAACTGAGTTCTTGTTACTATTATGCTAATTGGTTTGACTCCCTAAAAGTAATAAAAATATTTCTGATCTTTTTATCTGTGCAATTAATTAAAAGCTCCAACTAAGCTTAATCATAAGTACATAATACACATATTAATTTTGATCATTAAGAATGGTTAGAACACATATTTAAAATTTGTTGCTTCTGAAATATTTTTGTAACATGCATTATAACTCATTTTCATGCCTAATTTTTCTTCCCAATTTTCAGTTTTCTGGTCAGTTTTATGGTTGATGCTCGAGGTGGTGCTATGCGGGGTTGCAGACACAATGGGCTTCGAATCATTATTCCACCTCGGAAATGCACTGCTCCAACTCGAGTTACTTGCCGGTTGGTCAAACGCCATAGACTCGCCACAATGCCTCCAATGGTGGAAGGAGATGGTCTTGCCAGTCGCCTTATTGAGGTTGGGCCTTCTGGCGCTCAATTTCTTGGGTAAGGATTTTCTTTTAATAATCCCAAATACTAATTAACAAGAAAATAATAATTTAACTTGAGCCAGTGTTGGGGTGGCTTGGCATTTTAACAGTAGAAGTGAAAAGATTTGCAGTGCAAAGAAAGGATCTGATAATTCAATCAGCTTGTGTACCTTTTAATTTAAAGCAACAAGTCAGGTTTACTGTGCTTCCTGAAATCAACTGGTGTAAGCCATACTGAGCTGTAAAAGAAAACCCATTTTGTTATAATACCATCAATTAATTACCGATTCTCTTTTAAGGTTAAATAAAAATAGCAGCAGAAATGTCGATACAGATGTAATACCTGTTGAAAAATGCAACACAAGCTAATGCTCCCTTTACAAGGAACTTGTGTTCTCTCAGTAGGTATTTTGTCAGTAATTGAGACCTCCCGGGAAGCAGAAACCGGTGATTTTTCTGGGGCCAAGCAATAGAACCAGTTCTTTGACTGCAATTTAGTCTTATATTGCAAGGCCTCTCAGAAAGATCAAACTTGCTGCAAATATTTCAGCAATATTTGTTTTTGTTTTCCTTCTTTTTTTCTTTTTTGTTTGCTGAAACTATCATTTTCAATACTTTTATTTTACTGACATTTTCCCTTATCAGTGGTGGCATCCAAAAGTGGATGATCAAAGGAAACCCCTCTATTGCTTAGAATGAATGAATGGCTTCTGTTGGAAACCAAAGGATGAAGGCATAAAAGGAACAGCTTGAATCTGTTATGAAGCAAATTAGACGTACCTAAGGCCGTTAACCAAGTTTTAAGTCTGAGTTGTTTTCTAATAATATCTTGTTTTAGAGGTTGGGGTTTTTAGAGGGAATCTGGTATGCATTATAGCTAGGCAAAGCATCGATCTCCTACCATCTTATTACTGTATTTTGTTATTGCTGTATTTTAGCAAGGAAACGAGAATATCCCTAAATTTAATAAATAAGGGCAAATTTGTAGTGAAGAATTGCTGCTAGAATTTCAGTGAAGCACCATTCAAAACTACCTACAGGTTTACGTAAAAAATACACCAAATCCAAATCAAGTGCCTATGCACATCATGTATTTTAGGTTCTTATGTTAATTCCAGTATAAAAATGACCAAGATTATTTTATTTTCTCAGCCTTGTGAGGATTGCCTATGAAAACTGGCACACGTTGAAAAGTTTTCATATAATTTCCTAAAGGCCACATCTTATACCATGGCATTTTCCTGGGTGGTGTCCTGGCAGTGAAATCAGAGACACTGAACACTTCTAGCCAAACCAAATCTTGTTGCCATATTGTCATGCATTTTTTCCTCAGTTCTGAGTGGCTCCCATTAATTTCAAGAAGTGATGCTAATGTATCATTGGACCTACTAATAAACTATAAGGTTCTCTTATTATGGGAGAGTTATTTCATAAATTGCTATGATAAGAGGGTCATTTTCAAACAAGCAAAGAAACAAAAAAGGCAGAAACCTGTTCAGTGTAAGCCTAATTCCACTCTGAGCAGACAGTGGCACTGGGGTTCGGTTAAAAAAAAAAAAGTACATAAAGGTATTTTTTTTATTTCTTTCTTTCACTGCTGCTTTGGATGTACTCAGTAAACTTCACCTGCCTACGGCTCCTCCCCCACTTAATGAGGGAGAAAGTTTGGTCAGCCGAATCCTACAGCTGGGGCCTCCAGGGACCAAATTTCTTGGGTAGGAGAGACTTAAAACAAATTGATGGATGCCGGCCTTCCCATTCTTCTCCTTCTGCAATATTATTTTTTATGTCATTGTGCCCATGACATTGTCCTTTCTATGATTTTATAGTATGTATTCCTAACCTTTAGTGGACCATTTCTAGCCCTTGTGATATGTGGTTGTTGTTTTGGTGATATGTTTCTACTTTTTCTTAAAGTTCCTTGACCTCACCTTTGATTTAGCATGAGAAAATATTAGTTATAGAATGTACTAGTCACTTCTGCTGTTATGTGCTTGATGTCTGTAGCAAAGCAACCTGGACTGAAAGCAAAGGAATCTGTTGGATTATTACTATCATTATTTTGCTACCAGAGTCCCCAGTATGGTACATATCTTATATACTGGATATAATGTAACATTTAGCATGATCAATAAATACAGCTGTACATAATTCAATTCTTCTTGTGAAATTATTAATATAACAATGTATTTACAGAGTTTACAAAAGTAGAACGCATGTTTTAAGACAGTGAATTAGAGATATGCATAATGAACATTTTTAAATCTTTGCATTTATAAAATAATCTGAAATGAATTATTTCAATATATTCACCATATTAAAAAAAGTTTCAAAAATGTCAGTTAAAATAAAGAGCCAATTAAAATCAATACAAATGAAGCACAAAAATATCCTGTTGCTTAAAGTGGTTTCTTTTATCCTCTACAGGTAGTCCTCGTCTTACAACCATTTGTATAGTGACCGTTTGAAGTTACAACAGCACTGAAAAAAGTTTGTCACACTTATGACAGTTGCAACATTCCCCAAATGATCAAAATTCAGATGCTTGGCAATTGGTTCATATTTATGACGGTTGCCGTCTCCTGGGGTCATCTGATCACCCTTTGCGACCTTCTGACAAACAAAGTCAATGGGGAATCCAGATTTTTTTTAATAACCATGTTACTAATTGACAACTGTGACAAGAAAGGTTGTAAAATGGAGCAAAATTCACTTAACAACTGTCTCGCTTTAGCAACAGAAATTTTGGGCTCAATTTTGGTCAAAAGTTGAGGACTACCTGTATTATAAAACATAATTTTTCTTTAACATTTACACACACGGTACATTCTTTATAAGGATTCCTGCATACAATTCCATACTTCAAAATAACTTTCAATTTTATGGATTTTATCAGTGTTTAAAAACAAAAAAAATATTCATACCTGTGTCTTTGGTAAGGTTCTATTTATATAGAATAAAACTAGACACTCACTGATCATAATCCTTAGCTACACTATGAAGATACTATTACTGTAGTATGCTTTTTTTCACAATCATAGCAAGGAATAACAAAGAAGCTGGCAGAGTTCCAGGTCTTTTTGTTACAGGCTTTAAACAAAACTATCTGTTTGTTTCTCTATTGTCACAATCTTATAACGTGATGTGTTACTGTAATAGGCCTGTGATTGTTGAAATCCCTCACTTTGCGGCATTACGTGGTAAAGAAAGAGAGCTGGTGATTTTGCGCAGTGAGAATGGAGACAACTGGAAAGAACATTTCTGTGAATTTACGGAAGATGAGTTGAATGAAATACTAAATGGAATGGATGAAGGTACATGTTTTTATAAACAAGATCTTAAAGCTACAATAAAAAGAAATCAAAGTAGCAATCCTAGCTGGAAGGAATAGCAATTCTAATTTGCCTTATAGTTACTGTAAATTACTTATACACTCGAAATAATGACAATAGTTATACAGTAGAAAGTTAACAGAATTTCAGAAAGAGAGCAAAATGCAATATAAAACAAATTCCAGTAATGAAGTTCCTTATCTACTAAAACTCTCATGTCTGTAACCTTTAACTGGATGAAACGGTGCATCGTGGAGCAAAACTTTTTCAAACGAACTACCACTGATGAGCTAACTTACAGAATGCATCCAATTCTGGGACTCAGGACTCCTGTGAAATTGAAATTTGGCAAATTTTATAAATAAAAATAATATAAAGCATTTATGTTCAACATGGGCTGCTTTCGAGGAAGGTACACCTCTGAATATCTTGCTAAATTTTAAAGAATTTTTCAAATACATTAGAAGCTCTGCCATTGTTGAGTGCATTGAGAATCTGATGGGGAAATATCTCTGAGACAATGACCCAATGGGCGCAGGTTGTCTAGTAACTTATAAATGTAGTTTTCTACACTACATAATTTTACTTCTTGGGGATGATTTTGATTTCCCCGTCCAGGGATATCCTAGTAGTCTCCAATTTTAGTATTCACAAGATCTGTTCCTGTTTACTTTATGAAGTCAGCCAGGTGCAGAGTGCTGAAGTCTAACTGTCCATAAATGGAGCATGGAACTTGGAGCGTTTATCCATTATAAATTGGAATTTAGAGTAACATGGATTATGTATTATGGGTACTTTAGTTAACCTATTTAAACTAGTATTTTACATAAAACTATTTTGATAAAATTTGCACTACTTAAAGCAATGTAAAAGAAAACATGAAATCTGTGCGGAAATTCACATTTGTATACCATACCAAGCTCCTTTAAACATATTACATAGTATCGATGAAGATTCTCAGTAATCCAGGTAGAATTGTTAGAAAGTAGAGTCATTGCATCTGGACTAATTCTTGTTGTTAGTTTGAGACGTTTCACTGCTCATCCAAGCAGCTTCATCAGTCAGAGCAAATCAGTTAGGCAGTTGTTGGAATGTACCAACTCCTGCCTCAGGGGTTTTCTCCCCAAAGGACATTGCAATATGTCAATGAATATTCTCAATAATCCTGGTAGAGTTGTTTGAAGGTTGTGTCATTGCAACTTGACTAATTTTTATTGTTAGTTTAAGACATTTTGCTGCCCAGTATAGACCCAATAATAGACTCAATATGACCTTGAATATATGGATGAGATCATCCATAATCAGCTTTTAAATGGAACAGTTATAACTGTGTGTAAGCAGAAATTAATGAATTGTTCTATTAATGTGAAATTCAAAACCTGAATCTACTCAGAGCAAACTTTAAGAAAGTTATTCTGGATTCACCTCTTAGGATTAGAAGCACAATTAACAAAAAAAGTGTGTAAATATATATTAGGACTGTGCAAGCTTTGAAAATTATTTTGAAAAGGCAGTTTGACCTCAGAAGAATACAGCATCTCTCTGATATTTATTAGAATGGACATATTTGTCTAGCTTCTGTGTGATCCTGAAAAGAAAAAAAATGGGCGTTCTAAGATGGTGTTACTGTTAAGAAGGTACTTTCAAGCTGCTATAACTTTTTTAGGGTGTCATAGAAGCTGGAACAGAAATTGTTACCTGAAGGAGGTCTCATTCATTTTAAAATAATTTTTGAAGCATTAAGAGGTTCATACATTAAGACAGGGGTGGGGAATGATGGCCTCTTTATGACTTGTGGACTTCAACTCCCAGAATTCCTGAGCTTGGCTGGCTCAGGAATTCTGGGAGTTGAAGTCCAAAAGTTATAAAAGGACCATTGTTCCCCACCCCTGCATTAAGAGTATACCATAAATATAAAGGTTTTTTTTTTTAACAATTCCAGTGTTTACTATTCGAAGTAATGCTTGCTCTTTTCACCCAGTACTTGACACCCCGGAAGAGCTGGAAAAGAAGCGTATTTGCCGTATTATCACCCGAGACTTCCCACAGTACTTTGCAGTGGTTTCTCGGATTAAACAAGACAGTAATCTCATTGGACCTGAGGGTGGTGTACTAAGCAGTACTGTAGTACCGCAAGTGCAAGCAGTCTTTCCAGAGGGAGCATTAACTAAGAGAATTCGTGTTGGTCTTCAGGTATGAGAAAACAAATCAAAATACTATAATCCTTGAAGCCAATATTTCTGTTAAGGGTAAGAGTGGTTTCCTGTAATTCTATTTCATTATCATTCCTCATGTGGTATTTTTTTTTTCCCCCCAGCATTTTATGTCTTCTGAATTCCAGTTCCACTGGAGGAAACTGGCCCCGTTATAATTTCTAAAATGCTAGCTAAGTTACTGTATATACTCGAGTATAAGCCTCGTTTTTCAGCCCTCAAAAAGGGCTG
>JANHJO010003137.1:52942-66400 GCA_032468235.1 Pseudoxyrhopus heterurus
GCTAAATTTAGCTTCCGGTTCGCCTATACCTGAAATTTAGCTGAACCGGTAGCTAAATCAGCTGATTTTCGGGGCTAAATTGATGCATGCACAGCACGTGTTTGGTGGGTGCTGCGCGCGCACCAATTTAGCCCCAAAAATTAGTTGACTCAAATATAAGCCGAGGGTGGTTTTTTCAGCACTTTTTGAGTGCTGAAAAACTCGGCTTATACTCGAGTATATAGGTATATGAGATACCACATGCAAATATTCTAACTTTCAATGCAGGGGTGGTATTCAGCTGGTTTGGACTGATTCTGAAAATTTTAATGAGTCCAGAGAACTGGCAAATACCACCCCTGGCTGGTCTTGCCCCCACCTGCCTGGTCGCCCCGCCCTGCCCAGTCACTCCTCACCTCCCTGGCATAGCACACTGTGTGGGCCCTCACTTGTGCATGTGCACAGTCTCTGCTCTGCGGTTTACCTGCCTAAGCTGCCCCAACTGAGTGGCCCTGATCTGCCTGCCAAACCTGCGAGTCACGCTAGCCCCCCCCCACCGTCCCCGGAGCTTGCCTGGCTGCATTAATGGCCGGCGCGGCTCCATTCCAAGTGATGCGTACTGGCTGCGGCCTAGCTAGCTGCCCCACTACCATCCCTGGAGCTTGCCTGGCTGCCTTCGTGGCCAGTGCGGCTCCATCCCAGGCGAGCGGCACCGGCAGGCAATGGGGTGCGCATGCGCGGCTGGTGAAAAGAACAGCGTGGTGGCAATGGGAATTCTGGCCTCTTTCTCAGTGCAAGGAGAAGCCTGCAGCTGCCACCTCTTTTTCAGGGATGGGGGGGGCAGCGCTACAGCAGCCAGCGCCGCTGCTTGGGATAGAGCTGTGCTGGCCACAAAGGCAGTTAGGCAAGCTCTGGAGATGGTGGGGGGCAGTGCAGCCAGTGCCACCACCTGGGATGGAGCCACAGCGAAGGCAGCCGCTTGCTCCGGGGATGGTGGGGTACACCGCAGTAGCAGCCAGTGCCGCCGCCTGCGTTGGAGCTGTGGTGAAGGCAGCCGATTGCTCCAGGGATAGTGGGGGGGGGGGGGCAGCGCTACCGCAGAAGGAGAAGATTTGGCCAAACTTTTCTGCCTCCATTTGCTCTGCTGCTGCTCAGAAGGCAGCTGCCGCAGTCTGTCCCTTTAAGGTACTTTGACACCGGGGGAGGGGGGACCATAAAGGGATAGGCAGGCCGCTGTGGGGGCTGCCTTCCGAGCAGCTGTGCTGTGAATGGAGGCAGAAAAGTTTGGCCAAGTCTTCTCCTCCTCCTCCTTATTTTGTCAGCCCAAGAGTGGAGTGGGGGAGGTACTTAGGCAATCACTCTGTCTCTGCAACATTGGTCATATAATTGAATGGGTGTGGCCAACTCAACATCACTCACAGCAAGGTGCTGCTGTGAGTGACAT
This sequence comes from Pseudoxyrhopus heterurus, assembly GCA_032468235.1. Taxonomy (NCBI): domain Eukaryota; kingdom Metazoa; phylum Chordata; class Lepidosauria; order Squamata; genus Pseudoxyrhopus; species Pseudoxyrhopus heterurus. The sequence goes on from JANHJO010003137.1 coordinate 54,366, forward strand.
CGAGTTGGCTACGTCCACTCAGGCACATGACCATCCAGCCATGCCCACCAAGCCATGCCCACAGAACCGGTGATGAAAATTTTTGAATCCCAGCACTGTTTCAATGTAATTCAAACATAGCAAACTTGTAAGTTTAATACATAATAATCAAACAAAAAATCACAACATGAAATAGCTTTTCTTCTTTGAACTTACTTGAATCCCCACTTTTCTTAACTTGAACCAACTTTCCTGTTCTCTTTTCTTTCCTTCTTCGGAGACAGTGCAAAAATTGTATTCATTATGTATTCTTACCAATTAAATGTGTCCAGAAATCATACTTTTCCTTTAATTGCATCCTATCTTTCCTTGCTCTGTTTTTCTTTTCTTGCATGGCATATTGGATTAAAGGAATCAGAATCAGATCAAGAACAGGAAGAAGAGGTAACTTTGCTAATTCTGCTGTAAAATTGCTAGGATAAGGATCTAAATTGGGAAAGAGCAGTCAGTTGAATGCCAGATGACTTTATGTCAAGTATGAATAACTTATTGCCTATTGACCAGAAATGGCCCCATCTCAAATTTATTATTTCATGTAGATATTGACCAAGTTTCATAAGTCCTTTGCAATCAGTCCAGTTATAAACTCTCTATAATCCATATTTATTCTGTTACATTTTCTGTTTTGGAAAGAGAGAAGAGATTAACTGAAAGAGAAAAAGAAATATATATTTATAAGCAGTAAATGTTAGTTGCTAATTTGAACCAATATATATTACCAATGAACAAGACACATATACAATAGTAAATTATCTAAATATATAAAATTTATATCTGTAAGTTAGCTAAGCTACTTCAATAACAGTGTATATAACAACTTAGTCCACCGCTGCTTCTGACGTGAAAGCTTACATATTTATTAATGATGTCCTCAAAGGATAATGAAAGTTCAAGCAATAGCTGATTTAACTTTATATATTTACATCCTTGTAGTTGAGGTGAGTTTGTTCTTTTAGCAATTTTATCCAGGAATAAATGCCAAGCAAAACAGTAATTAGAAACAAAAGATGTCTTTTCTTAATTTCTTAGATTCTTTTATAATATCTAAAAATACCATATTTTTTAGAGTATAAGACACCCCCGAAGTATAAGACACACCTACCTTTTGGAGAGGAAAACAAGAAAAAAAATCTGCCTCTGCCTCCCAGCAATTTACCTCCTTGCAGCAAACAGCAAACAACCTGTTTCAGCTTCAGCACAGCCTGATTAGCTCAAGCAGCTGATTGTCGGTTAGATCGGCCTCCCAACAATCAGCTGTTTCAGGCTGCAACGATTGCCATAGCCTATTGCCGCCTCCATGCGCCCTGTTTTGAGCCTCCGCGTTCCCCATTTTCAGCCCGTTCCGGGTAGCAGGGAAGCCCAAAATGGGATGTTGAGGCCGAAAATGGGGCGTGCGGCAATAGGCAATGGCAATCAGTCTGTGCTGAAGCTGAAACAGACTGTTTGCTGTTCGCTGCAAGGAGGCAAATTGCTGGGAGGCAGAGGCCAAAGGGTGGGGGATGGTGGGTTGGGGGGCTTCGGCAACATTCACTGTATAAAACGCACAGACATTTCCACCCACTTTTGGGGGTGGAAAAAGTGCATCTTATACTCTGAAAAATATGTAACTGCAGTTGTCGAGTTTTTTCAATTAATTGGAGTCATTCTATTGTAATTGTCTCCATTGTAATTACCTTTACAACTGTGCAAAATGACCTGAATTGCAGTAAGCAAAAACTGTTCCCTCTTGAGTTATTTTGATGAAATAGTTTTTCTCATAAGACTTTTCTAGAAACAGACAATGGATAATTATTAAAATCAAAAAAATAAAAAAAGTTTAAAAAATGCAGAATTTTTTTTTTTAAATTCTAGTGGGAAATGATTCTCTGTAAATATAAAATCATGAGTTAATTAACACTTAACATCTTCAGTTGCTGACCAATAAAAAAACATATAAATAAATAGATATACAAATAAAAAAAACTTTCAAAAGTAATTATTAGTAGAAGAAAATACAAAGAATAAAAGCATAGAATAAATATCATGTAAAAATATAGTGTCCTACACTTAAAAATACTTTAATAAAATAGATGATTCCAATTCTCTGGCAAAACATGGCAAAAATATAAATATACATGCTTTGAATCTTAAAAGAAGACCTTTAAACTATTTCTAGCTATATCATATGTTCCCATTTTTTGCTACTAATTTCTCAAAATACTTTCCTAAGTGCAGGTTAAAAATAACCCACTTTCCATTTCTGTATTATTTACCATCTCACCCTGTCCAATTCAATGGGCTTCTGCCCTCACTTTTTAACATCCACTATAAATACAGAGAATTAACCATTAGCATTGTGTGTGTAAATTGAATTAATGGTCACTAATGACTTAAAAGCATGGCTAATTCTACCATTCTTAAGTAACTAACTTAACTGCAAACCTAAGAATATTTATCAAAAAGAATATGAATTCAGTTTGGTTCTTCTTTGTATGAGAATATTTAGAATTGAGCTGTTAATATCATGTGCATTTGTAAAATGAAAGATAGTAACCTAAGTATAGTTCAGGATAATAGTTTCCATTGATTATTGTAACATTATATTTCTATAACCCATTAATTCTTTGTTTTCTTTCAGACTGACACGACATCAGAAAAACGTAAGATTTTAATAAAACTATTATGGTCTGCATGAATTATCTAATAAAGCATGAAAGGGATTGCAAATTTTAATTGCCACTGGTGATCATATTAACTTTATAAATATAAGATTATTATAATACTCTAACTATAGTCTGTAGATGAAACCTGTTAGTCGTTATTAATAATATAAAATTAAAATATTTAGTTCATCTAAGCATTCTTGTTTTTTTTAAATTACCTGGTAACCCTGCTATTGCTGTTAGCCCTCTATACATTGTAACACCTTCCCCCTCTTACTTTAAGTATGTGATCCGAATTCATTTCATTTCATAAACTAATTACAGTATCACTTTTAAAAATTAAAATATTAAAACTGTCAAAACTCGTCACGAAATTATTCACATGAAAATGCCTAGGTGCTAGTATAAAAGTGATACTGTTGAAAGTAACAAAGATCTTTAAACCATCTATCTATGTCTTAATACTCTGGTGAAGTATTTCTCTGAAAAAAAAATTATGTCTTAGAATTTTGTTTGCTGGAAATGAATTATTTTTGCCACAAATGAGGATAAAGTTAGGTGATCCTGGAAACTTCCTGTACAAATCTATGCAATTTTCTTGAAAACATGTTTGGAAGTGGTTTGCCATTGCCTTCTTTCTAGGACTGAGAGAGAATGACTAGCCTAAAGTCACCCAACTGGTTTTATGTTTAAGTCTGAACTAGAACTCACACTCTCCCGGTTTCTAGGCTGGTGCCTTTAATCTTTATACCAAACTGATTCTCTACATCATGCTACAAATGGCTATTTGAAACAAGCATTCATGTGCTAGAGTGCCAGATATATGTTGTATATCTTGTGATAGCTGCTGAAAAGTATACAGAGAATTAAGTCACATTACAGAAATAGGTGGTTGAGACTAGTAATCCAACAACCCTATCTAAACCAATGTAATAGTATGTGGGAGTGACCTTGGGAGACAAGGCAAAGAGAGCAATGTAGGGAACAGTTAGATAAAAGGCAGCTGAGTCTTCAGCATGGTAAGAGGCTCAGAAGAGTCCCTCCCCAGTTTCTTGGACTATAAAGGGAGAGAAATATGCATACAAGATTTGTTAACTTTACAGTAAAGTAGAATTAGCCCAGCTGGTTATGTTTGCTGTCTGATTTACCTTATAAGGTTGTCAATCAGCCACTAACTCAGTCAAATCTTATTTGACAATTGCAGTAGCTAAATCATACCTTGTTATTTGGGGAATACTGAGTCCCTAATCTACTTTATTCTAGAAGTAGATATACTAATATACATACATACACACACATATATATATACCATGACCTCTTCTACTAGGAAAGAACTAGTAAGCTTTCATCAATAGCAATTGGCTGATCATGAAAAAAGACAGACTGACAAACTAAATTACAAATGGCTATATAGTCCTTGATTTCTCTAAAGGGAGCCTTCCTGCAAAACTTTTTAATCTTTATTCTTGTCATATCCAATGGGGTTTTTTTCCAATTCAGATACGAAGTATATTGGATATAAAAAGTCAAACTTCACCACAGTATTTTCCTCATGATTTAATTCCATTTTAATTTTTAACCTTTAAATTTTATTGGGCTTCTTTTAATGTAAAAATAGTTACCCTGCAATGTATGCAACAGCTTTGCTTTGCATGGAAATAACTTGGCTTACATATATATATATATGTATGTATATATCGTGTGTATGTTTGTGTCTGTATATCTCTGTATGAATGTTTCTGGTTGCCATTCATTACATTTTCTCCCTGAACATTTGAATTCTCTGTTCTGTGGTGGTGATGTTTTAATTACCCCCCTCCCCTTATTTTTCCATCTTATTTACTCATTTATTTCAATATGAGGATGTTCCAAAGTAGGACCATGCCTCTTGAAATAAGTCTTGTGTCTGTGTCATTATTTGGATGTAAGATTCCCCTTAGATGAAATGCCGGTTTGCAGCTACCTCAGATATCAATGTATTTCATTTATTATAAAGTATTGTAGAATTAAATGTAAACATAGATATTTTTACTTTGATTATTGAATAATGTTTATATAATAACTACTTATGGTTCTGAAGTTTGCTACCACTGGCTTTCTCTTTGAGGATATCAGTTTTCAATCAATTACAATCCTTCTTTTGTTCTGTTTTTATTTGAGCATTGATCTGTAACATCTGAACAATCTTGAGATATCTATTTTTGTGTAAATTGCACATTTTCTTTTCTTTTCCTTTCCTGAATTTGTTTTTATGGTGTCTTGGTTTATAAAAGCTTTGGTGTTTGTGTGTATGGATGTGTTGGACTGCAAAAACTAAGCAAGTTATTTCCTGCTTACTTTCCTTTTCAGTTTTCCCTATTAGCTTTGCTTTGCTTTTTTTTTCCACCATCAGATTTGTGGACCCACCATTCCCAGACCATTTTGTTGATCCTCCTACTGCTGCAATCAAAAACAGTCATTTCAATCCTGATTACATTTGACAATCTCTATTTTTGATTTCCATTTATTTCCAATGTTTTCCCCTATTTCCATCAAAGATGATGACGAAACAGAATCTACAGAAACATCTGTCCTGAAAAGCCATCTTGTCAATGATGTTCCTGTCCTAGCAAGTCCAGATTTGCTGTCTGAAGTCTCTGAGATGAAACAAGATTTGATAAAAATGACTGCAATTTTGACAACAGATTCTTCTGAAAAAACAGATTCTATTAAAGTGAAAGATCTTACAAAAGCTGCAGATGAAGAGCCTGGAGAACCATTTGAAATTGTGGAAAGAGTTAAAGAAGACTTGGAAAAAGTGAATGAAATTCTAAGAAGTGGGAGCTGCCCCAAAGAAAAGTCAGCTTTGCAGAGATCTGCCTCTGAAGAAAAGTTGGTGGAAGAAGATTGGGTTCTTTTAAGTGATGAAGAAATTGAAGAGGCCAAGCAAAATGCTCCTTTGGAAGTTTGTGAGCCTATTTGTGTAGAAAAGAGAATAGGCAAAGGAAAATCAAAGAAAGAAACAAAAGATATGACAGGAATGATTGATTATCTCAGCGAAGATCTAAAAGTTTATGTGTCTTCGAATGAAGTGCAACCGCAGACGTTTCAAGAAGACATCGTAGAAGAAAGATTTGAAGCTGTTGTTCTAAGCAGAGGTTCTGAAGCAGATAAAAAAGACAAAAAGAAGCAAGATCAATGCAAACCTACCCTGGAAATTAAAAAACCTGTTAGAAAGAAATTAAAAGATAAATTAAATCTAAAGGTTGAAGAAACCCAAGGAAAGGATAAGCCTTTAGGGCTAAACAAATTCAGTTCAGAGGAATCTTTAGATGAAGAACAACTATTATCTACTGCAGAACTTGTGAAAGATACTGCTGTGTCTCCAGTTATAGAAGAAACCCCTATTGGGTCAATTAAAGATAAAGTGAAAGCTCTTCAGAAGCGAGTGGAAGATGAACAGAAAGGCCGTTCAAAGTTGCCAGTTCGACTTCAAGGAAAAGAGGGATCTGAGAAGCCTGTTACAAAGTCATCACAGACTAAAAAGATTATTTGTAAAACAAAACCTCCAGGTTCTCCCTCTTCCACAAAGACTTCAGCTTCTCCATCAGCTGCAAAGATTCCACCTTCTCCAAAGACTTCTGCTGCTTCTTTCTCTCCTTCTAAACTGTCATCTCCTTCTACTAAGAAGCCAGCTGTTTCTCCTACCACAAAAAAGCCAACTCTTTCTCCCACGTCAAAGAAGCCACCAGTTTCTCCCACAGTTAAAAAGCCATCAGTTTCCCCCACAGCTAAAAAGCCTCCTGTTTCTCCTACATCCAAGAAGCCTTCTGTGTCACCATCTTCTAAAACAGAAAGAATTGAAGAAACTATGTCTGTTCGTGAACTAATGAAAGCTTTCCAGTCAGGTCAAGACCCATCAAAGCATAAAGCTGGACTTTTTGAGCATAAGTCTGTAAAGCAGAAACAACAGGATTCTGACAAAGGGACAACTAAAAAAGGAGCTACTCAAGCAGAAAGTGAAAAGAAGCTATCATTAACCTCTAGAGACACACATAAAAAAGACAGTCCTAAAAGCAAAAAGAACCAGGAACCTCAGGCAGAGGTAGGTTTGCAATCTAAAAAAATCATTCAGAGTATACCTCATATAACCGTGAAGAAAGATTTAATCACAAAACCACAGAGTGGCAGAAAAAAAGAACCTCCTGTCATTGTTGAAGAAAAATCCAAAGATGTAGCCCTGACATTTGATGACCAAGGGGATACTGAGCTTCAGATTAGTCCAGATAGAAAGACATCAACTGATTTTTCTGATGTCATAAAAGAAGAGCTGGAAGATAATGATAAATACCAACAGTTGCGGCATATTTCAATTACAGAGGAAGGTGAGCTTCACTTAGATCAAGTTCTGACCAGTCCATTCAATGTTACATTTCCATCAGAATGTGTGAAAGATGGGTTTTTGCCCACACTTTCCTTGCAAAGTGGTGCTTTGGATGGCAGCTCAGAAAGTCTTAAACATGAAGGCATAGCAGACTCTCCAATTGGTAGCCTGCTTGATGGAACTCCCCAGAACAGCTCTGAGGAAAGTTATAAGCATGAGGGCTTGGCAGAAACTCCAGAAACAAGCCCCGAGAGCCTTCCATTTTCATCTAAGAAAACAGAAACCACTGACCAGAAGGAAGAAACTAAATTAGCCAGTGCAGTGCAGAGGACATCAGAAATGCATTCACCAAGGGGGCTTTCTCCAACAGAAAAGGAAATTACTATTTGTGACAAAGACCTAAAAGATATGACAGAAACCACAGAATCCCATTCCCACCATATATCAGAAGAACACTCCAAAGGCTTAGATTCTAGCTCAACTCTGATTGATAAAGATGCTCTCCATGATAAATCATCAGTGCTGGCAGATCAAAGACATTTAACTAAATTAGCTGAATCAACTGATTCTTTTATTGAAAAAGATGAGGATACATCCATTGAGCCATATACCATTAGCAGAGGACTAGAGCTTTCATTTCCTAGCCATGAGGGAGAAGGTCTTAGCCCAGCTGCAGATGAATCCATAGCTATAAGTCATAAAGATTCGTTGGAAGCAAGCCCAGTGTTGGAAGATAATTCTTCACGTAAAACACCTGATTCCCTTGAGCCTAGTCCAACCAAAGAATCCCCCTGTCGTGATTCTCTGGAAAGTAGCCCTGTAGAACAGAAACCAAAGGCTGCCTTCCTTCCAGGTCCTGGTCCAATTCAGCCTACCCCTGCTAAAGCTGAACTAGCACCTGTACGATCTAGACTCTTACGTGATCCTGATGGAAGCGCCGAAGATGACAGTTTAGAACAAACATCTCTTTTGGAGAGCTCAGGAAAAAGTCCTCTTTCACCTGAGACACCTAGCTCTGAAGAAATTAGTTATGAAATCACACCAAAAATAACTGAATCACAGATTCTTGCAAATATACCCAAGTCCGCAGTAATTCCTGAGGTTAATGAAGAGCCAGAAGATGATTCAGAAGATGAACCAAAGAAAAGATTCACTCCAGAAGAGGAGATGTTTAAAATGGTTGCCAAAATTAAGATGTTTGATGAGCTGGAACAGGAAGCAAAACAGAAGAGGGACTGTAGAAAGGATTTCAAACAAGATGATATTTCAGCTTCTGATTTAGAAGGTGCTTCTGAAACTGAAAGGCTGCCTTCATCAACTCTAGAAGATAATGCTATATCTACAATAGTGTCTTCTGGAGTTTTATCTAGAAAGAGCTCTTCATCCTCAGAAAGTGAGCCAGAATTAACAAAGCTGAAAAGAGAGGCTGATTCTGGACTGTTAATGGAACCTACAATGAGACTGCAACCTTCTTCACCTCATCTTTCCAATATGGATTCCAGTTCCAGTCCTGAAGAGACAGGATTTCAGCCTATTGAGTCTAAGCAGCAAGCATTCAGTACTGAGGAGGATAACACAGAATCTGATAAACCAACTGAGGAAACCAAAATGTCGTGTGATACTTCACTTGCTTCTGATGCCAGCATCATAGCACAGGCTAGCGAATCAAAGTGCTATAGTACAGATGAGAGTGACACAGTTAGCCCTAATGGCCCTATGATGCCACCTGAGGAATCTTTCTACCATTCTGCTGATGATGATGCTCAAAAAATAACTGAGTTATATGAAACTTCAGTGGCATCATACCAGCAGGATGATTCTTTAAAAGATAGTGTAGCTTCTGAAGGGGTAATACCAAATGACTTAGTTAGCATGGGAGGAACTTCAGAGGGCTCCTGTACATCTGGGACTTCTCATTGCTGTGTTTCACAAAATAATGTATTGGCTACTAATGTTTCACCTGACCACTCCCCTTTGGGAAGTGATATGACCGGAACAGATCACAGGTTAGAGATGACAGACAGGGCTTTTCCTAGCATAGAGCACAACACAAAATATTCGTCTCCAACAACCCCAAAAAGTAAATATGAAAGTGATATAGAAGAATTTGGCAAAAGTAGTGCTTTGCCTATAACAAGCCCTTATGAAAATGTCCCTTCACAACATTTTTTTACTAATGATGAAATTAGTACAGAAATTAATTTAAAAACAAGAATAGACCAGTCATCTGAGGAATATTATTGTGATAAAGAAAAAACTAAAATGGCTGAAGGTACGATCATGAATTCTCTTTATAGAACACTATCAGAAGGTTCTGAAGTTCAGGTCCCGGAAGGGGTTTGTATGGAGATAGAATCCAAGCAAATGGACAATTTTCAGAAAAGACCAGCTTCAGCATCTTCAGCATCAGTCTCTACATTACTTGATGAAACTGATCTACAAGATATCAGGCATGAAGCAGAAGAAATAATTAGCCAAGTAATTATAACTAGGACAGATGTGGATTCTGACAAGTGGAGTCAAATTCGTGAAGATGATGATGCTTTTGAGGCTAGAGTGAAGGAGGAAGAACAAAAAATATTTGGCTTAATGGTGGACAGGAGATCACAAGGCACCACACCTGATACAACACCAGCCAGAACACCTACTGAAGATGGAACTCCTTCCAGTGAACCAAATCCCTTTCTTTTCCAAGAAGGAAAATTGTTTGAAATGACAAGGAGTGGTGCCATTGACATGACTAAAAGGAATTATTCTGATGAAAGCTTAGACTTTTTCCAGATGGGAGAGCAATCTCAGGAAGAAATGTCATTATCTGAAGAAATGAGAGAAGCCGAAGGCCTAGAATGTCCCCCTGAGGAACAATCTTCAATTTCAGTTGCACTTTCTGAATTTAATAAAGCAGAAACAGCTGTGAAAAGTCCCCTTATATCTGTTTCAGAGGATGAGACCGCTGCTTTATGTAGCACAAAAGATGATGTTAAATCTCGAATTCCTATTAAAATGGGTATTTCAGCCTCTTCAAAATCACCAAAGAAAGAAAGAACAGCTTCTGATCATGACCTCCCCTCTAGTGATACATTTGATAGCTCCCAGATGCCTTGTCCTATCTCTCCTGAGCAGACAGTGATTGATGTACACTTAAATTTTTCCACAGTCACTAGGTCTGTTTGTGCTGACAAAGAAGATGATTCCCCAGATTCCTCCCCAGAGGAGCAGAAATCTGTGATTGAAATCCCCACAGCTGCCATGGAGAGTGTGCCTTCTAGTGAAAGCAAATCCAAAATCCCCATTAGGGCTACTCCAGCCACATTCCCATCATCAGATAAGTCAGAAGCTGAGAGCCTTCCTTCAGTTGGCTTCATAGACAACCTGGAAGAACCACAGGATGATGCTTCCAAACCAAAATCTAAAATTCCAGTTAAGGCAATTTTTCAAAGAGGTGAGCAAGAATCTTTAGAGACAGAAACACCTGCCTGGCAATCAGAATCAGCTAAAGTCCCCGATGTAACCTGCAAAGTACCTATGAAACAAGACGTTAGGAGCAAATCTGAATCTGATGCCAGTGCCTCAATGGACTCAAAAGCTAAGCATTCAGTCAAAGCTAGAAGTTACACTGAGGCAGAAGCAGAGACCAGAGAGAGGGTGGGTGAGATGAACCTTGAACTAGAATCAGATGAGTTGATGACTGCCCGACCAAAGATATTTTCTTCACGATTACCTGTTAAGAGCAGAAGTGCCTCAGCTTCCCGAAATGCTGTTAGTCCCTCAAAAGAAAGTAAGGAACATTTTTTTGACCTTTACAAAAATTCCATAGAATTCTTTGAGGAGATTAGCGATGAAGCTTCCAAGTTAGTGGATAGACTTACACAGTCAGAGAGAGAACAAGAGTTAGGTTCAGATGATGAAAGCAGTAGCGCCCTAGAAGTTTCGGTTATTGAAAATGTGCCATCCATTGAGACCCATCAGTCACTTGCCGAGGACATCTTTGACACCAGGCCCATTTGGGACGAGTCCATTGAGACTCTGATTGAACGTATTCCTGATGAAAATGTCCCTGACCATGTTGAAGGTATTTGCCAGCCACTGGGTTCCCTTTGCTACTACGCATGTCATAAATCGCAAGGTTTTGCCTGTTTCTTCTATTTTACTTCTTGCCCTGCTCTTGGTGTGTGGTTCGTGTGTTGTTTTAAAAAGCTTCCTATGTTTATTAATGTGCTTTGTGTGAGCTCCGTTTGTTTTGTGTCTTTTATGTATTTTACTGTCTCTGAAACAATCTCAAGATTGCACAATGCAAATGTTCACGGAAAGCGTAAATATAACAAAATAAGCTTTCTCATGTGAAAAACACACACTTCCTTAATGTTGTATTAACACTAATAAACTTATAACATTATTTTACTTATAGTACAACTGACCAATGCAAGTTTTAGTTTTTGATTTTTCATCACTCTGCTTGAATCTTTTTAATGAAATATTTTTGACACAGAAAGAGACAGGTAAGATTACTATAATTCTGGATAAGTAGATCCATTTATATGCATCAAAGTTATCAGAATCTAGAAACATACTGAACTTTGCTTCCATAATTAACTGAAGGCTATTTTCGAATACAGAATGTATTGATTCAGTCCTATAAAATTTAGAGAGGAATGTTGATGTATTTTTTTTCTCTTAAGAATCCACTCTTACAGTAGTACTGTAGAGTACTAAGGAAAATCAATAGTGGGATTCTGAATATATTCCCTAATAGACTTTTTGAAGATCTAAAATGTGTCTATGGGAAAACAAAAACTCAAACTCTGCTGACATTGCCTTGGCTTCTGGATATATCTATTTTTCCTGCTGCTTTTATGCATATTTTCTCCAAGTTTGTGCTTGCTTTTCCATGCCTACTTTTGTGAAGAAGGAAAAAATTGAGGGGGAAAAACATGAAATGTTGGGCTAAATATATGATTTAATATATCATCCTGACAGAATAATTCATAATT
>JANHJO010003137.1:79580-96133 GCA_032468235.1 Pseudoxyrhopus heterurus
GAAAAACAGCTGAGGCAGGCTGCTGCGTTGATCAGCTGTGTTGAAAACAGAGAGAATCAAGGTAGCTAGAGCGTCTGGGCGCATGGGAGGGAATTTTTTTTTTTTTACAAAAAGCAACCAAACCGGTTGTTACACCGGTTGAAACCCACCCCTGGACAAAGGTATTTCCTTCTAAACCAAATTATTGGACATGACAAACCTGTTGTTATGTTTTAATTAATTGATGGGACCTCAGCTCCCAAACAATTCTGGGAGACTTATATAATTAAAATATTAAAAATTATACTCTTAACAATTGCCAGCAACAAAGAAACAATCAAAATGAGGGAAGAAACCTATTATTCTTTCTGTTTCTTTCTTGATTCAACTTGTTTATTTTTCTGCCAGTAATTTGTAAAGCATATGAAGCCAGTCCAATAATTGGCAAAATTTCCAGTTTCTCACTGTAACCTTCCTTCTCTGATGTCAGAATTATCAAAACCAGTTCTCAGTGGGAATCTGCTGCTGCATTTCCACCTTTGAAGTTAGAACATGTCTATTCTCCCCAAATAGATAATCAGATTTTGTACCAGGCGGATGTGTTGGGAATACAGCCCAAATTTCTAGGGAAGGATAGAGTATTCGTTGTTCTTTTTTTTTACTGACTTAGGAAGAAGAGGGCAACAAGATAAGTTTTTTTTTTTGTTGCTGCAGTGTGGAAAGCTGCTGATTAGACATCTAGTGTATTGCTTCTAATTTCCTCTTTCTACAAAGATTGATAAGCTCTCACAGGTGTGAGTGTCTGTGCATATAATAGCACACACGTTTCCTAAGCCATGGACCTTCCATCTTATGTGTGTGGATGGCACCATTTTAGCAATGTAACTAGTAGCATTCATGGGTTGAATATCAGAAATAGAAGGAACAATAAAAAGGTTTTAACAATGTATAAATAAAAATAGTATGAGATTTTTTTTGGTTATCAAATAGTTAAACAGCCTAGTTCATTTGTTTCTTGAGGCTTACTATGAACTTGATATTCCTCTCCAAGAACTAAAAAGTCAGTAGAGGCTACTTCTACAGGGTGGGCTGTGGTTCTCAAGGAATATAACCCAAAGAAATAAGTTGTCTTTTCCACTGAATAAATTATTTCTGTGATGTAATTCTGTGTATTCCCATCACTGCAGAAACCTCTTATTTGAAGAGAAGTAGTAGTAAAAATATGTATACAATAGAGTTTACTTCCTTTCACTTGTCTCAATGTATAATACCGAATGACAAATTTATTTATTTATTGACTTGTATTCCATCTTCCTATCAATGAGATCCGTTGAAGTTAAATATTGTAAGTATGGGCAGGAATGACAAAAACTAGCAGGTTTGTAGTCAGCGATATGGATGGTTCTCCTATCATTTATCTTGTTAATGATTCCCTGTTGCGGGATTTTCATACAAAGGTCAGTGTTGCTGGATTAGAATGTATGAATGTAGGCACTGATGTTACAAAGCAATAATGTCTCTCAGAATAATTTCCCCTGTATCAGGAAGGAAAAGAACTTAAGATACGTTCTGATTGATACAATGTTTACATAAAAAGTTTGAACTGTACAAAAGAACAGTTTAAACCAGGGGTGTCAAACTCGATTTCATTGAGGGCCACATCAGGGTTGTGTTTGACTTCAGGGGATGGGTGAGCGTGGCCAGAGTGGGTGTGGCCAGCTTGACATCACTCGTGGTAGGGGGCGCCTGTGGAGGCCCAAGCACTCTGCCAGTGGAAACGGAGCTCAGGAGGGTTGCGTGTGGCCCTCCGGAGCTATTTTTTGCTAGCAGAGGGTTGCAGGAGGTCAAAAATGGATTAGCCAAAAATGGAGCTCGGGAGGGCTGTGTGTGGCCCTACTGAGCTCTCTTTCGCTGGCAGAGGCACCACGGCTGGTCCTTTACTGTTTTCAAGGCGGCCCTGCGGGCCAGATCTAAATACCCCACAGGCCGGATCTGGCCTCAGGCCTTGAGTTTGACACCCCTGGTTTAAACTATCTCATTCTAACTCTACATAGCAATGTGAACTATGCACCAACTTAACTTTTGACCTTAGTCAGAAGCAGGCTCCCCACCTGTGCAAGTTTATGTCACACACAAGAAATTTCTCAAATTTCTACCGACATTTTAACAAATCTACCAGTTTAAATCTGATTGTAAATTTAGACTTGTGTTATGTAAGTGTAGCATAAGACAGGAAATTACTTTCTTAAAAAATAATGTTATTGATACTTTATATATAAATATTGAGCACTTTTCCTAGCTCTTCAAAGTCAAATGCAGTCACTGTCTTTTCACCCACATACAGAAACTCAAAACTCATGCTAGAATTTTGAAATGAAAAATAGAATGCAATTTCCTTTTAAAAAAAAAATCCTACAAATTCACTCATTGCCCCTTTTTGACTCCTTGTAGGACAACAATGAGTAAAGCTAGTACACAGAAGAGGACTGTGGTTAAGGACCAGTATGGAAACCGGATTCACGTGGAGCTGCTGGAGGACACACCAGAAGCCCTACCCCAGGATGATCTTCAGCATGACCTTCAACAATTATTAAGGCATTTCTGCAAAGATGAGCAGAAGAAAGAGGCCAAATGAGATGCTGCTAAATCTCACCCTTAGACCACCACTCATATCCATTAAACTGTCCAGCTTTCTTTTATCATAGGTGTTATTATTTAACATAATCATCAGGGAACACAGCTGTTTCTACTTTGAGCATATAGAGCAGGTTTTCCATTTCATTTTCTTTGTTTCTAAATATCTGTAAGCTAATTTGTGACCAAAGATCACATCCTTCATTCTGGATGGTTTTATCTACTAAGTCATAGACTTCGTGCGCTCTCCTGACTATCTTGTCACCTTTGGCGTTTTTATTGTTCTTTATTTTTGCACCAGATCCATAAACGCATAAGTTTCTTCCACAGGCCTCTTGAAATGACAGTGTACATGTGTTTTTTTTTAAAGGATATTATTAACTTTAAACTGTAAATACAGAAAACACGTGGATTCACAAGACAGAAAGAAAGAAGCACTGCCTATTGTGACTGCTTTTAGCATCAGGATTATAAAATTCATTGAAGAATAATTCATGTAATATTACTAACACAATCCATTACAACTAGGACATGGATCTACCAAGAACGAAGCAAATCAATCCTCCTGTGTTCATAGGACTTCCAGTGTAATAAATTACTTGACTAATAAGAGTCAGAACAAAGCCTCAAATTTCAGCTGTTTCCCTTACAAGACAGTTGATTGCAGCCATTACTGCTTCTTTGCTTCCTGGGAAAGCCACCTCAAGATTTCCTGAAGAAAAGTACACCCAGTTAGATATAACGTGCTAGCAGCTATATCTCTGGCACTTTTGCATACTGTATTTAAATCTTTTAGATCAGGGACATGAATAGTTCTGATTTCTATACTGTTTTGATCACTCCTTTAACAAGCCACGCTGTCTTAGAAGGGGTTGTTTCTGCACTGTAGACATTTTGAAGGAGGAAAAGAAACCGTTACCTTTTAGGGGGGAAAAAAAGATTTATCACATTCTGTCAAGATTGTCTCTTAATCTGGCATATGCATGTGGCATTGGACTATAAAAACATGACCTTTCTATAATCATGCCAATTGCTTCTCATCCTTCCTAGCACTGAGCGAGCAGACATTACCATTGTGTTTGAGGTTTTTCTCTGGAGTTTTATTTATAAGGAGACAGGAATCCACCACGCATTTGTTTGGTTTTTTTCCCCCTTGCTATTTTATTTATAGTCCTTAACCACCTTTCAAGCATTATTCATGTAAATGTCTGCACTTTGATTTTCCAAGAAGGCATATATGACCCTGGAATTACTTTGTGGTCTGTACCTAATTCTAATAGTGGTCTGAAGCTCTGTAGCATTTTAACATATATATGTAATTAGATATATATATATAATATATATATATATTATATGAAATGATATACATTTTGAGTCAGTTATTTGCTAAACACAAAGCATATTCGGCAATGATGAGTCAGGTCCCCCAGGGCTGAATATTTTTCAAAGCCTTGCTAGCCTTTGTTTCTTTAAACAAAACAACCCGACTCACTCAGTGCTCAGAATGCTGAAAATAAAGGTTACAAGTGGCACCTCCTCATTAAGCAACAATGCCAAGAGAAAAGAAACATTTGGGGAGGTTTTGGTTTCCTGCTTTTAAAAAAAACCCGACTCAGTGCCATGCAAATTTGTTTTGTTGGCAAAGCAGGACACAAGCACTTAATGACTGCCAAAATGAAAGGAGACCTAATTGCAGGACACACAATAGCTCATTTCTCATTGTCAAGAACATCACTGTTTAACCTTCAAGACTGGGGCTCTACAAGAAATGCATTTCTGTTGTGTTATTTGCGGTGCAGATGATGTTCTGTGTAACAGCATAATGGCTATTCTCCTTTTTTCAGTTTTGAATTTTTGCTGTGTTATCGGAGAACTTGAATACTGTGAGAAGGTGATTTTAAGTTGATAAATCGGCATCTTGTTCCCATGGTGATAACACTTAACTGAATATATCTATGAGGGCATGTATTAAAGATGTAAAACAAACAAACAAACAGCACTAACAATAAATAGCTGCAATGTGTACAATGGCTGATTTAATTAAATAAACATGTAAAAGTGTTAAATGTAGCAATGATAGTATCCTCTCTTTTTTGCAACTTAGAATTGGGAAATTATTTGGAAACTTTAATTGCAAAATTATAAAGCAGGTGGTCTATATGGTTAAGATTAATTTTACACAATGTTAATGTTTGACCTTCAAAGTCCCAAAGGGCTTAAAGGACGCAGGGTCATTTTCTTCCATTCTGTCCATCTTAAATTTTCAAATCCAAAAAGAGAATTTTCTCTACGTCCCAACAATGGCAAAGGCTCATTTGATGGAATCAGAGAAAAAGTCCACCTCAGTTAGGCAACTTCTCAATACCTCTTTTTTTAGAAAGACTTTCACTCTACAGGCAAGATAAATATGTTGCCTGCTATCTCTGCCTGTTGTTATTAGAGGGTTTTTCATTATTGGTTTTAGTTTGTTTTGTTGTTCCTTTAAAATAATTTATAGAATAAAAAATCAAGAGTAAAACTAATAATTTATTTTGTATGGTTGGACAATCTATATATAAACACACATACATGTAATGACATACAGGTAAACTTTGCTTAGAGACCACAACTGGGATCAGCAGCTTCATTGCTAAGCGACATGGTCACTAAGTGAGACGTATGACTGTGACTTGAAATTTTACTGCTGGTTTTTCCATTGACTTTGCTTGTTGGAATCTGGTTGTAAGTGCACAGATAGTGATCACATGACTACAGGACAATGCAATGATGGTTGTAAATGCATGCACCAGTTGAATTTCTATTATGTTCAATGTTCAAAGCCTTTATTGTCATTGTACATTATGTATACAACGAAATCGGTTTAGCCTCTACTGGTGCAGTCCACACAAGAGTACAAGACAATATGAATAATATAAAGAATAATCCTTATACAAGTAGTTAGAGAAAAAAAGTAGTCATACATTTCCATATGTATGTCGTATTCTGTGGAACATGTATATTACTCTGGTGTATGATCTTATATAATGGTATATACATATTACACACTACACTGGCGCCAGTGAAATTTGTCATATTAACCTGTTTGTGGTGCTATATTGTGTTTAGGAGTCTGAAGTGAAAAGAGACACTGGCCAGGGTGTGAATCGTCCCTAAGTATCTTCCTTACTCTGCTGAAACAGTGAGACTTGGCGATGTCGTCCAGTGGTGTTAGGGGGAAACCAATGGTTTCGTGTGCCGAATTAATCACTTTCTGTAGTGCCTTCCTGTCTGCGGCTGTTAAACCAGCGTACCATACTGTTATACAGTATGTGAGGACACTTTATATCGTGGACCGATAGAAAGAAGTCATCAGACATCGTTCCACCTGATTTTTCCGCAGGACTCTAAGGAAATGAAGTCTCTGTTGAGCCTTCCTAACCACCAGGGACGTATTATATTTCCAGGTGAGGTCTTGACTAATAAGCACTCCCAAGAATTTAAAAGAGGAAACTCTCTCCACACAGCCCCCCCTTGATATACAGTGGGGCAAGTTCCTCTCTGTGCTTTCAGAAATCCAGCACCATCTCCTTTGTCTTGCCAGAGTTTAAATGTACAAGTTGTTTTTTGAACACCATGTGGGTAGCTTCTGGACTTCTTCCCTGTATGCTGATTCATCCCCTCCAGTTATAAGTCCCAGCACTATTGTATCATCTGCAAACTTTATGATGATGTTGGATGGATCAGAGGATATGCAGTCATGTGTATACAACGAATGCAGGTAGGGGCTGAGCACATAGCCCTGTGCTGAGCTTCAGGGGGGAGGATGTAAAGGACCCTACCCTTACTATTTGTGGACGGTCCGTCAGGAAGTCTTTAACCCAATCACAAGTGGCATTCTGACATAATTCCCAGATTTCTCAAGGTGTCTCAGTGCAATATGTAGAGAAATCATAGAAGAATTCCAGAAATTCTTCAATGTTCCCTGATGCACACAGAACAAAAACTATGGTCCACAGAGAAACATGAAAAAATTGGAGGGATAGTAGTGGTGTAATTAAATTATTAAAGTGTTTAAAATGTACAGTAGATAACATACCATGCCAACTATTAAAAGGATCTCCAACGTATTGGGGTGGTGGGCACATTTGGAAATTTGGAAGATGTTGTTTTCCCTCCAAAGACTGTTGGTGGGACTTGTCCATTCACAAATTGTTGCCATGTAGCACTTAAGGTAACTGCGCAGCAGCTGTTTGCCAAATGCTGCTTCTCTCACGTTTCAACAGTCCATCAGAAATTTATCGTTATTATTACTTTGTCCTTTTTGAGCAGGTGGGTCCCCAAAACACTGAGGTAAGCAGTCATTATTTTAATTCTTTAAGAAGCTCATGAAGGCCATTTAGGACCAGGGGGAATAATAGAAACTAAAGAAATTGTTGCAATTGGTTGGCAATTTGTTTTGCTTTGCATACAAGTGCCCTCCTATCAAGTCTAGGTTGATGGACACCAAAGAAGCCTCTGTGAATCATTGCACCCTTTGCCACCAATATTGCAGGAAAAGCCAGATTGCAGGAAAAACTAGACATCTGGTTTTTCCTCCCAGCCTCATTATTCCATTATAGACCCAGGGCCCAGCCCATAACACATTGCTCAAAGTCATACTTACTTGAACTGTACTGATCAATTTGGGGGGACAATTGGGCATTGCACCTATCATTTCTGGGACAAGGGCTCATAGGACACCCCTTTTTGTAAAATTGGTGGGGACTCTGTTTTCCCAAATTTTACCTATTTAGACTGGTTTTACGGCAAGCGAACAACTAACAAATTTTACTAGGTTGCTTGCTGAATGAGTTGTACATTGTGGGAACAGATTAGCAATTATCTGAAAAGTCTAGGGATGATTCAATCGAATTGCCTTTAAATTAAATTTTTGCTCATTCTTGTTAGAGATGGCCTAGAAAACCTGAAGAGTGCAATCCAAAATACCGAGTGAACCTCCAAATATTTTCACTTCTATAAAAACTATGTGCTTCACTTCAGTTTTTTGTTAATTTTTAATATATAATTGATAGGATTACTCTTCAACTATATAATTAAGAATATTTCGTTGTATCACTGAAACCTTAAAAAATAGAGACTTCTGGGAGTTCCATCAAAGATTTTCAGCAATCAATGCATCTCTACATTAGGATATTCCACACTAATGATAAATTCAACATTTTTTGTGGATGAAAGCTGTTAAAGCTGTATTATTTCTTCTCTTCATTTCTTCTCCTTCTTTCTGAGGGAAACTATTCTGCCGTTTACAGTTAAAATGTACTCCTTACAGTCTGGGCAAATGAAAATATTGTAGTGCCACAAGGGGGCAGTAGATAATAATTTTCCAGCAATTGCCAATATGTAATCTTTTGGGACAGACTTTTGTGAAAGGATTGGCTAAATTCTGTGCCTGCTAGCTAATTCTCAGGGACCCATTCCAATAGATTTACTATTTTAAACAACACATTCAAATTGCCCTGTTTTTATCAGAACATTATGTGATGGCTAGGATTAGATGAATAAAATGGAAATCAATTAGTATTTGTCCAAGTACTAAATTTAATCTGCTACTTTACACTACCTATCTATTGCATGAATATTAATGCCTCCATTTTGAAACTGATTTTGTTCAGCATGCTTTTAATATCATACTAATTTTAGAATTTTTGTTTTTCCTCCTAATTATTTATTTATGCCCAACTGAAAATGTTAGATTTTTCTCCTTTGACCAAGCAACATGAGTATACATAACAGGAAATGAAAAAGTTACATATTTCTCTAGAATTATTTATATTCAAGTACAAATATGTGCAGGCAGATTTAAGGCTATAATAGGTACCATTAGTTAAGTAAGATTCTGTTGGATATGTATAATCTTTTATAACCTCTGGTCTCCTCCCCTCCTCTCTTTATTGTAGGCTTATAAGAACTCTACCCCCTACAATCATTTTTGAATGGAAAATTTAATTCATTCAGTATGATTCCATCTCTCATTCTTCCATCATCTCTGTTTCAACAATTCTAGAACTATCTTTTTAAAAGCCAGTCACAATCTCATTCCATAGTTTCACTGACAAAATGCATGCAGTATGGTTCAAATTGCAAACCACGTTTTGTTAGAAAAGCAAAAACAATACAATATTTCCTCTCTCCATCCATAACATTTTCCTCATGTAGATAAAAGATTAAAAATTGCTTATACCAGTGTGTTACGATATGTGGAAAACACCTTGTTTCCTCAGGGGTAGAGGGATTGGGGGAGGAACCGTATTTTCAAACAGGCAAGATTCTGTTCATGTAACTTTACAATAAAGCAGAATTAATTCATCTGCTTATGTTTCATGTCCGGTCTACCTTGTAAGGTTGGCACAATGTGCATATTGGCATATCCATATGGGGAAGGGATGTTATGAATAATCTAGAATGCTGTCTTGTATCTTTGGCAAGATTTTCTACTGCCAATACCATCAATTCCAATTATAGTGCTTTCCTGGATTTCATGCAGAACTCTTTCTCACGTCTTGCCTTTCAGCCTAATCCTTTAGCTGAAACTAATGAACCAATGACCACTGAATTATTATCCTTCTCAAAAAGCTTTAGTCTGTTGAAATTCAATTGTCTTACAATTTAAGAGAGAATTTCTATAAAATGGTGTGCCATTGGTATTTGGCACCAGAGAATCTATCTAAGACAGCAGTCCTCACCTTTCTGGCTCCATGGACCAGGAACAGTGGCAGCGGTGGTTGGCAGGGAGTGGGGGTGGGGAAGGGTGATTTTGCACATGCAACCTAGATACCACGCATGTGCAAATGAAGCATTGCACGCTTGCCCACCGCTTCTGTGACCCGGTTCCCAGCAGGCCATCCACAGGTAGCGATCCACAGCCTTGGGCTTCGGGATCCCTGTTCTAAGATATAAAGATACTTCTTTCTGTTTCTGGAAATTTAAAATGCATGAAGGGACATTTTACTATGCATGGTGGAGTTGCAAAATGGAAAAATATTGGACACAGGTGTATAAGATGATGCAGAGAATTTTGAAAACTTTCACTTCAGAATTACTGAAGTATTACATATGATCACTAAATCCTAAGACAAACACTCCAAAATAGAACTTTATAAACACCTGTTATCACTATTTTTACTAGAACTTATGAACATGATTCATAATGAATCTTGATTCATTTTATGGAAAATTGGTTTTAGATATTGTAACTGCAGCAAAGTTATTATATGCACAAAGATGGAAAAATATAAAAATACTCACAATGGAGGAGTGGATTGTGACCATGGCAAAACTTGCTGAAATGGCCCAATTTATTTTTTTGATTAAACAATTTATTAAATAAATAAATAAATAAAATTAAAGATTAGGAAAAGAACAACTATTTTTACAAAGAATGGAAACCCTTTCTGGAATTTTTCCTGAAAATTAACAAAATGAACTGATGATTTTGGAATTTACTGATTAAAAGGGGTTGTTTATGGGAAGAAGAGAACTATGATATATTATTTGGAGGACTGAAATAATAATGTTTCTAACAAGATAATTGAAAATAACTTCTTAGATATTTTTCTTTTTCCTCCTCTTGTCTTGACTTTTACAGCTTTTTAACTTATATTTTAACATTTAATATCTTTTCTTTTTTTCTAATTATTTGTGTTTCTGTTGTTTTTAATCTTGTAAATTTTTTCTCAGTGAAAATTGTATTAAAAAATACAACAAACACTGGTCCAGAGGTATACAGACAATTGGAGCTAAAAACGGAATTTGTCTTTGAATGGAGTGTAACTCCTATGCAACACCGACGTAAGATGGGTTGCCAGGACAAGAAGCTTTGTGGATTATTGAAAGACGAGTTTCCCACTTCTTAATTTTCATTGATTATTTATAAATTTAGGTTTTATGCAAGTAAACTAGACAAAAAGCAAAGAATCAAGAAATAATTTCTTGTTGTCAAGGAAACAAGAACAGTCTTTGTGGTGGTTTACAATGTTAGGTAGCTGAATTTGTGAATATCTGATTTAAATCAACTGAAAAGTCATAATGTTAAGATAATGATAAATTAATCTTAAAATTGATTACTCCCTCACTTCTGTATGGAGGATTTGGATGGATGCTGGGAGGTTCATTTTAGATCAACTGATGGATGAAAATCATGAGTTTTTATTTATTTTTTTCATGTTAAAAGTTAAATATAATTTATCCCTAATAACCACTTGCAGTATTTATGGCTAAAACTTTTAGTGATATCTTGATCTGTACTAGCAGAATTTTCAGCTTCAGAGTTACTGAAGTATTACATATGATCACTAAATCCTAAGACAAACACTCCAAAATAGAACTTTATAAACACCTGTTATCAATAAATATGCAAAATTTAAAGCTGATTGGAATATGAAATTGGAGATCTCCCATTTGGTTAAACAATAGAAAACTGTCAATATTAAACATTCCAATAAATGTTAGTTTATGTCTTTAATTTATTTATTAAACAAATTTATATGGCTGCCCAACTCACACATGGCTTCTAACATTTAAAGATCCACATCATAAAATCCCGTAACAACCCTCTCCCCATGGCAGCAATGTCTTGTCCAATAAAAAAGGTTCTGGACTAATTGGACCCTATTGCATATGTACTGAAAAGGAATTATTAAATTGTTGTTGGAGAGGTAGTGAGAATAATGCTTAATCAAAGCATGTTTTTGAAACATACTGGTGCAGTGTGGTGGCTCAGAGTTAAGATGCTGGGCTTTTCGGCTGGAAAACTGGCAGCCCAGATTTGAAACCTAAGTGCCACATGATGGGGTGAGTGCCTGTCCTCTCCCCAGCTCCTGCCAATCTAGCAGTTTGAAAGCCTGCAAATGCAAGTAGCTCCATGATATCATGCTGGACACGACCATGGAAATGTCTTCGAACAGCGTTGGCTCAAAGGTCTTGAAACAGAGATGAGCACCACCCCTGTAGTCAGCAACAACCAGCAGAGTAAAATGTGCAGGGATTCCTTTATTTTTTACTTTGAAACATACTAAAGTTATATTCTGGAAAGAAGTAATTACATTCATTAATTTGACTTCGAGACAAAGCTTATTATATTTTCCCCAAGTCCTTATTGTTCCGAATAACATACCTATTGCTGGAAACTGATGGCAGGCCAATGCAAATGAATTCTCCATGATCATCTTATTGCCAAGAGACTAGTCCTTCAATTTATGGCCCTGTTATTCACAGGATTGAAGACTTGATGTTAGTCGTGACTTATGAATGGGTCAGTTACAGAGGTAGGTTATGTATGAATAATTGTAATGAAATAAGGTCATCCTTATTGAAACTTTGAAAAAAATGCATTGGTGTATTGCTGGTGTATGGCTTTTTAAAAAAGGTATCTAAGGGGCTATCTCACCCAATGGCATTAGAATAAGGATGACCTGATTCATGCCAGTGGGAGACTTTCTATGGATCCTGTCTGTTAAGGAATTCCAATGGTCGGGAACTTTTCTGTTGCGGCCCCATCTCTGTGGAACAGTCTACCATCGGAGGTGAGAACTGCTACTAACCTTTTGGCCTTATTAAAAGTTGGCATTAAAGCTTGGCTTTGATGGCTGGCTTGGCATTCTAAGGTGGTCACTCACTTTATCGGTGTAAGGCCACCTTATCCCTGTGCTATCAGTCCTGGATTTTTTTTAACAGCTTTTATTATTTTAATTGATTTTTTATTTATCTTTTTATAATCTGTAAGCTGCCCTAAGTCACCTTATAGGGGATATAGAAAGCATAAAAAGTTAATAAATAAAATATTTTTGTTTCCTTCTACTATTTTTCTCTCTCTCTTCTTTATTAGAAGCAAACCCTTAAGACAAATAGTAATTTAGTGACGTTTCACAATGTTGTACAATGGCATTTGGTCATGCTACATTAAATCTGTGTATGTTATAGTATTATATTTTTCTTTTTTGGCATCACTTTAATCATCAGCTTTAAAAGACTTTGGCTGCTGAAGGAAATTTTTCTGATGTGTTTTCTGTTTGATGATCAGAATAAAAAAAGCAGCAGCATATTATGCAGAGAGATTGAATGCAGGAGGAATATTTGTATTTATATAGTCACCGATGTGCAATGAGCAAATATATACAATAAATTGAAATAAATATATACATACATACATACAAATAGGTCTTAAAGCCAGTTTAGAGCCTCAATTGCTCGGCTCCTCACATATTATTTCATTTTTGTGGTCAGAAACCTGAATATGAAATTCTGATCTCAGGCATTATAGTAGTGTAGTCATAAAAAGTAAGCATTAGACCTCATGATTTAATTAGAA
Source organism: Pseudoxyrhopus heterurus (assembly GCA_032468235.1). Taxonomy (NCBI): domain Eukaryota; kingdom Metazoa; phylum Chordata; class Lepidosauria; order Squamata; genus Pseudoxyrhopus; species Pseudoxyrhopus heterurus. Next base: position 92,539 of record JANHJO010003137.1, read on the forward strand.
ATGGAATAAGACGCTTTGGAGAAGGCTGTTTAGTTCCTATAAGAACATATAATTCATTATAGGAGCCTTTTATTTGCAACTTCATCCGTATCATTAAATGAGATCACTGAGTGAAATCTAAAGCCATTTTTTGAAATTAAGAGGATTGACTGCTACAATTATAAATGGCATTTAAGTGCTAAAACAATGTTAACAGCAGCACATTTGTCTTGTGAAAGCCATCAACCCCAAATAAATCGGTTCACTCGAAATAAGTCATTTGGCAGCATACCTGACAGGTTTTTGAAATCAAACTCATCATTCCCATTAACAGCTTTTTGTGCCAGTGGGAACGATCATATTTAGACTGCTCTCTCTAGAGAACCTCTTATTCTGTGCAATAAGAGCTGGTCCACATATTAAACTTTCTTATTTCAGCATAGTTAGACCATCCCAAACAATTTGACATAGATGGTGAAATAATTCATGTCTCAGCTACATCTGAACTTTAAAATCTGTCAGCAAGAAAGAAGAGGCTGGTATTTTTGCATTGTTCAATGACTTCTCCGATTCTTTTACAGTTTGGGAAGAAGAAAAGTAACAGAGAAATTGCCAATATGTAGTTTAAACTTACATCATTGGTATTTCTGATTATGTGCCAGGCTTTTGGACTCCTAACAACCACACAGATAATTTTTCTTTTGAAACAATCCGTCCCTCACTTGTTCTTTCATGTCTCCCAAAAATGCCTTCATCATCTCTGTAACTGACTCCATCCATCTTGCTTTTGGTCATCCTCTCCTTTCATTCTACCTTTCCCAGCATTGGAGCCTTTTCCAGAGAGTGGGGTCTTGCATAATTTATCTGAAGGAGGACGATTTGAACCTGGTATAGGGTTGGTATAGCCCTGCGGAGGTGTCAAACATGTGGGCCGCAAGCTGAATCCAGCCCGCGATAGGGCTGCGGAGTTGGCCCGTGGGCCATCCCAAAGACAGTGAGGGACTGGCCCCTGCCGGCCCAGTCAGCAGCAGAGTTTCCTGCCTGGCAGTGGGTTGGATTAGAAGACCTCCAAGGTCCCTTCCAATTCTGTTATTCTGTTCATTTGCATGTCAAGCAAGAACTCTGGCTTGATTTATCCAATGATCCATTGGTTTGTTTTCAAAAGTATTAATATGTTTTCTGTCCTGCCACTTTAAAGTCCAACTTTCATTTTCATAGTGTGTCACAGGAATACCATGGCTTGCATGATTCTGATCTCTGTACAGAAACATCAGGACATTTGAATATTTTTTTTTAATCATGGCTGCTCTACTGAGTCCTAGTCTGTGGCATATTTCTTGGCTGCTTGTTCTTACTATTGATAGTTGGTTTTAAACGGAAGGAACTACCCATCATTTCAATATCTTTATTGTCGATCCCAAGAGTAGTTGTTCCAATTGTTTTTCATTTTAGGTTTTTTTTTTACCGTGGCCTTTGACTTTTTAGTACTAGGGCTTGCAAATCCTTTGCAACATTATTTACATAGGCCCCAGTTCTTCCTTTTCTGAGAAAGGACTATGGCTTTTCATAATAAACTAGAAAATAAAACGGGGGATGCAATTGATCTTGGCAGACCTGTAAAAGCTAAACATTTGGATGGAAAATATTAGGAAATCTGTGTGTAGCCTAGAATGGAAAATTAAATATTTTAGAAGATGGCAATGGAAAATAATTTTTCATGTTATTGCCAAGAAATTTACATAAATGAATCAACAATCACCAGATGTCCAGCTTGATTTGAGGGAGACTTTATCTGTTTCCTATAATGGGTGCTCATTACAAGTGAGAACGTTTCAGAAATTCATCAGCTAAGAATGAGATGCACAACACAGCAACACAAACACATATTTTGCAAATAGAATTGGTAGATCCTGTTTTCTTGCTGTTGCTTCTTTCCAACATGGTACAGAAATACTGGAAAGAGCAAATGCTATTGGTAAATGTCCAAATGAGCATCAAACTTGATATTAAAAAAAGGAGGGTTCAGACATTAAACTAACAGTAAAAGCAGCACATAACAAAAAGAAATGTATCTTTTTTTACATTTATACCTTGCCTCTTCTCTGACAATTGATAGGATACACAAAGAGCCTTGTATAATGTTATCGCCAAACAATTTAGCACAGGGGTGTCAAACTCAATTTCATTGATGGCCACATCAGGGTAGTGTTTGACCTTGGGGTCCAGGGTGGGTGTAACCTGCTCGACGTCACTTGTGTTGGGGGAGCCTATGGGGGACCGAGCGTTTTGTCAGCGAAAACGGGCTCCCAAGCTCCGTTTTCAGCTGCAATGACTTCCTGCAACCCTCTGCCAGTGAAAATGGAGCTCAGGAGGGCAGCTGATCCTTCACTGTTTGCAGGGAGCATCTAAGCATCCCGCGGGCTGGATCTGGCCTGTGGGCCTTGAATTTGACACCCCTGATCTAGCAAGATGTTTGTGCTGCAATGAGAGACTGCCCCAGAATGTCCACTGACCGATGCAGTCAAATGGAAATTTGAATATTTTCCTGATCCACATTCAACCATTACACATATAAGAAGAAAAAATATGAATTTTTCTTTTAAAAAAAACATGAAATACTGAGAAATTTTTATTGTGAGTTTTTCCTTTCATGATTGGCCTTTTAAAATAATCCTCTTTTGACAAGAGTCTTTGGTTGCCCAACTGAAATCAAAATTAAGCCTACAGAAATGAATAATTAGAGATAGTAGGTTGTTTTATATATTTATTGCTTTTGTTTGGAATTACATAAGTTCTTGTGCTCGAGGATCTATGTTCATATCCCTAGCATTCTTGTTTAATTGTCTATCAGAGAAGGGCAAAAAATAGCAGGACATTCAGGAAGGCAGCATCGATTATATCCGGAACGCAAAAGCTGAAATTCTCCCAACATTACCTTTGGCAGAATGAGTAGTATCCTTGACAGGAGAGACTCTGAAAGAACATCCTTTTAAGTTCAAGTAAGACTAAGCCATAAAACATTTGTTTCTACTGATTAAATTTTGAGTGTATCCTGGGGTATTTTTTTTTAATCACATCAACTGAATCATACTTAAATAAGAACACTGGTGAACCACACTGTTTCTTCATCAGCCTGTGGTTTGGCATAGGATAATTTATATTCATTTATTCTACATATTTCCCCTGAAGAGATGTAGAATTGAAACGTAGAAAAATGGTTTTCTTCAGTATTACATGATTCAGCTTCTGGAGACAACCAGGAATTAAACAAAACCCCGAATATCACCATCATTTTCTTTTGGCGCTTGGAGTTTTAACTTCCTGTTTCTGGACAAGACCATTTTTTAATCACATCTTTATTAGTTTATTAGTTTACTCACAGTCACTCATGCCCTTGTCAACTCGAGGTTGGACTATTGCAATGTGCTCTACATGTGCCTACCCTTGAAGAGTATCCGGAGGCTTCAGTTAGTCCAGAATGCAGCCGCGCGAGTGATTGTGGGTGCACCTCAGTACACCCACAGAACACCAATCTTGCACGAGCTGCACTGGCTGCCTATTGGTCTCCGAGCCCAATTCAAGGTGTTGGTTATCACCTTTAAAGCCCTACATGGCT
>JANHJO010003137.1:120012-133732 GCA_032468235.1 Pseudoxyrhopus heterurus
AAACTTGACAAAATTGAAATTTCTTCAATCTTATCAAACTATTCAAGGTGGAATGCCTCTGCCAATTAATAAAAACAGGCCTTAATTTTAAAGCTTTGCCACATAGCCCTGAGAAATCAAAATAAACAAAAGAAGCAAGGTTATGATATAAATAGCCAAACTCATTTGCTACACATTCCCCGCAGAGGCTATTATTGCAAAATGATTTTTACATAATAAAAGATAACTGTGGAATATAGCAAGCTTTCAGTACTAGATGCCTCTAGATCTCAGTAAGCAAAGTCATGCAAAGTCCTGCTGAGAAAGTAATGAAAAGCTGAATAAGGTCTACTTGGTTGTTGCCTAGCAATAATCTCATTAGCTCTCCGTGACTTTGACACTCTTGTTAAATTGAAGAAATTTGGTTGGAACCTAATTTGTAAATACTAGAATAGCAATCAGGCAAAGAAGCTAAAGGCAACACAAAAGCACACTCTATTCACTTTTTTACACAGCATGCAAAGAAACTCAACTGTGGCAGTGACCAATGTTACTGCGTAAGTGCATCCCCTTCCATGGCACACCGGCGAATTAGAAACACACTCTTTGACAACAAACTATCTCCTAAGACGTACAAACCCCAGCTCCCAAGAAAGAGAAAAAGAAGAAGAAAGCTCGACGATTTTAAAAAGCAAACAATGAGTTAAAAAAAAGTAGAAAGGAAAGAAAGTGAGGAAAAAAGATGGAAATGGAACTCAAAAACAAGTTAAGGATAAAGCCAGGTATACCAGCGCTGGGGTGGGAATATTTTCTTTAGGGCTGGTTACTACGTTGGTTTTGTTGTTTATCTGTAGATATGCAGAAAATAGAAACAAAACAAGCCTTAGACCTCTCACTTAGATAATCATATCTATATACAGTATCTGCCTCTGTAGAATGCTATTGAGTCTGTCTTCTACAGAATGCTATTGAATGGCAGCTCTATGATGATAAAGATAAATGGATGAATTTACAGCATCAAAATGGCAAGAACACATTTATAAGAAACAACTGCTGCATATTTTCAAGCCAGTTTAACATTGCTGTATAGGAGGAATTTACACAGATTATCATTTCAAACGTGTTATGAAGCAGCTTCTTAAAAATACTTTGTATTAAGCTATGTTATTAATGCAAATTTAGATAGGACTAAAAGCTGATTTGTCACTTTCCACATTTATATGAGATATTACTGAACATGACAAACAAAATGTTTTCTAGATGTTTTGTTCCAACTCCCATCAACCTTAGCTAGCATTGCCAATTATTAAAAAAAATATGGGAGCTGTAGTCGAGAATATTTGAAAATCAAACATTAATGGCTTGCTGTTGATTACTGCAGAATAACAGAATTGGAAGAACTTTGGAGGTCTTCTAGTCCAATCCTCTGCTCAGGCAGGAAACCCTATACCTTTTTAGACAAATGGTTGTCCAATCTCTTCTTAAAAACTTCCAGTATTGGAGCATTTACAACTTCTAGAATCAAGTCGTTCCACTGATTACGTGTTCTGTCAGGAAATTTCTCCTTAGTTCTAGGTTGCTTCTCTCCTTGATAGTTTCCATCCATTGCTTCTTGTCTTGCCTTCAGGTGCTTTGGAGAATAGCTTGACTCCCTCTTCTTTGTGGCAACCCCTGAGGTATTGGAACACTGCTATCATGTCATCCTTTAGTCTTTCTTTTCATTAAAGTAGACATATCCATTTCCAGCAACCGTTCTTGATATGTTTTAGCCTCCAGTCCCCTAATCATCTTTGTTGCCTCTTCTTTGCACTCTTTCTAGAGTCTCAACATCTTTTTTACATTGTGGTGACCAAAACTGGACGCTGAAGAAGTACATCAGGTGGGAGTTCAGTTTCAGACTGACATATATCTTACTCTCCTTCTGTAAGCATAAGGCAATATTTTCTTGCTATTGATCACATGGGTTCGGTATCTACCTCTAAATAGACTCTGTCATCCAGAGTCACCTTGTGTCATGGGTGGTATAAACATTTAATAAAAAAATAACTAAATAAATATATCTTTATATATGATTACTTATAAGAAAAACATTTCTTCAAAAATATTAATTTTATTTTGTTGTTAAGTAATATCTCTTAAATAGGAAAATAATGTTAACTCACTGCCAAGGAAGAAAAATGTTCTTATCTGAAGTTCAGGCTAAATTTTCAGCACAACGTAATTTTTTTTTTCTCCAGAAACAAATGAAAATCACTTTAATCAACAATAAAACATTTATTATTAACTACTATAGCTAGCATCTCCTCTATATTGAGCCTTTAAAAACAACATAGCCAGAAAGATTGGTTTCCTGAAATATAACTTTAAACATGACTTGAATTAATGAACAGCTCAAATCAATAATTAGCATACAGTATTCATAACACTGGACATATATATTTTTTTTCATTTGGTATGCACATTTTAAAGTGAATTACGTAGAAAATTAACTAAATTAATAGAAGATCATTTCATCCAAAATTGGCTGGTTTGTATACAAATCAATCTTTCAGTCTAATCTACATTATGAACTAGATTTAAACTCTTAAGAACGCATGTACCACAAATCCACCCTTAAAAAAACTGCAAATATTTTGTATCTGCAGCTTAAAAAAAAACCTCACATGCTAAATGTAATTTTGGAAATTTGATTAATTTTTCTTCATCATATAAATAAACTAAAACTTAGAACTACCATGAATATATATATTTTCAGGCAGGGGTGTATGTGTGTCTAGATGTATGCTTGTATACCCACATAGATAAGCATAAACACAGAGAAACATAGAGACTGGAGAATGAAAGCAACCATTGAAACAATAGAGCTGATCAGACAAAAGTTTTAACTGATCAGCAACACAGAATATTTGTAAAATAAATAAAATAAAAATAATACTGTTGTTTTTCACCCATCTTCTTTGACCAACATTAAATGAATAGGGGTTAGCTAATGATGACACATTTAGGCTTATTATTGGGTAATGCAAGTATTATTCTTGGCAGACTATACTGAGATGTTAAATGTATTACTATCCTTAAAAAAAGCATGAATGGGAGTAAAAAGCTGAAGCTCCAGAAATGATGAATCTGAAGTAATTATTTAAATACAACAGAGAAGACAGTAAAAATTTGGAATTCAAAGGGTAGCTTAAGGCAAAAAGATGTTATGAGTGTCACCCAAAAAAATAAAATATTTTACAGAAGTGATAAAATAAATGAAACTGTGTGATAGCTTATCATGCATAGTCTGAGATATAACAACATGGTAGGGGATACATCCACTATGTTTATATTTAACCTTTTACAGTATTCTTAAAATGGGAAATATTCACAGAGTTTTTATCAAAAATGCAGTATTAAATAATATTTTTTTTTAAAAAAAAATAGGGTCTTGCAGTATGAGAAAAAAATCATAGCAAGCTCTGTAAATGGCAATTTAAGTAATCTACAAACATGACCCGTCCTATATTGTTCAGGAACTTCTGTATCCTTTCAATTAAACATTTTTTTTTAAATTAACAATTTATTTTGAATTAAAAGATGGGTGAAAAAACTAATTTCATGCTTTTTTTCTATGTAACACAAAAAAGTAACTTATAATCTTAAGCAAGCTCATAACAAAAGAAAGACATAAAGTTAATATGAAAACAAGTTGGCATACCACAAAATTAGTACTTTAAAAATAGAGGAAAATATCCACAGACAAAAAGAAAAAAATATGGCTTATCAAAATCCTGAGCAGGAATCAAATATTAAGTATTAGTCAAGCAATATTAATCTTTAGAAGTATATCTGGCTCAGAGAAAATACTTTACAATGTAAATCTGCACATCAGAGGTGTAAATACCTTTCAAAACTTACATGTGGTTTCAGGCTCTATCTGGATAGTCGTTTTATAATTATATACAAACCATTCAGAAATTACAATGAAGACATTATTTTCACTAATAATAGTAATTATCGCTTCAGTGCATATAATCTTATATACTTATATTTAAAGTACTAACATTTAGGAAAAGGTTTTAGAAGCTAATTCAAAATTTTATGGTTCCAAAGTAATATTAACCAATACCTTCTAAAATGAATGTGGAATTGTAGACCTCTTTTCTAAAAATTGATGTCCCATGAATCAGTAGGATAAAAATATTTTCTTTTGTCTTAATTTAGACAGAGTGCATCTTTTGCAGATGTAATACAGACATGATGGAAATAGAAAAATAAGGAAACTATTCTGACAGGAAAATCAACATTTACTGATTGATTCACATTTCTAATCTATTTTGCCACAATATTAAACATTATAACAATATTTAAATCACCTAAAAATTTAACAAAGATTTAAAATCTCCCAGGAAACAAAGAAGCATAGCCAAGTGGAATTTAACATTTACTATTCACCAATGTCATTTTACTTTTTTTTATTATTTGAGTTAACTATTTATGATACTCTACAATATTTGTTAAAAACTTGTTTTCCATTTGCTCTTTGTATTTATGAATAAATATCTATGAATCCAGGTTTGCAGTTCTAAGCACAAATAGTGTTCTACATTAAAATAGTACAAAGAAAAAAAAGCTACCTTTTCCAACAGTTTTTATTAAAAGATTAATCATATTGATAAAATAAATATTACAGAAATAAACTCAATTGAATTATCAGATTCAACATATATCACACTCAATTATATTTAAAATAAATATGTGATAACAGAAACCAGACTGTACTATTTGGTACAAATACTGCATAATACCCACCAGTGAGTGGTGGCTCCAGTGACAGTCTAAATTGACACCTCCAAATTCCTGCTAGGTTCTAAGACAGGGGTGTCAAACTTGCGGCCTGTGGGCCGGATGCTTCATATGCTGGCCCCACCCCCATCTGGTTAGGCAAAGGGGAAAAAAGTCCCAATACATCAGGTGATGACGCCATAATGACGCGAGTTTGACACCCCTGTTCTAAGATTACTGGAACAAATACATCACTTTTTTTCTTTAACTTTCAGAAATCTACCTGCTTTAAGTACAAGAAGATCATAGGAAAAATAAAGAAGGCTTTCAAATAACAATGCTACTGTACTGGAATAGGGTCATGGCCAGTATTCCATCAGTTTCATGCCAATATTTGCACAGTGTTTTAAAAAAAATGCAAATGATTTATTTTAGGATGTAACACCACAGCGATTACAGAAATCACAAGTGTGCATCTTAAAAGTCTTGTAACTTCTGATGTTACATTACTAACTCAATGATAAATACATCTATTTCATTTCTAAGTGTGAACATTTCATAGGATGAAAAGTCTGGCAGATAAAGATCCTCACCATCATTTGAACACTCGAACTGGACTTCCTTTTCTGATATGACCAGTCAGAGAGAAAGGAAAAGAAGAAAACATGACTGGTTGGATTTAAAGAATCAATGCACGGAGAACAGCATGTTTGTTGTAGTTTGGCTGCCTGTTTTAAAAATGCCCAATTTGCAGAAATGGGAGAAATATTCTGCTTATGAATAGAATCTCCTCTTTGATAGGCACTGAAAAATGAATTCTCCTTTCCTGGTGCCCTATGAAAACACGTATGAGAAATAATTCTGAATATTTGTCATAATACCCCAACTCCAAGAATAATAGTTGCAAATCTCTGGTAGTAACGATCATCAGCACATTTGTTTAAATAGACCAATTTTAACCAAGACTGTTATGAGATTTGCAATAAAATACTATTGAACTACCTGAATTGAGGCATACACTATTACAGATACATTAAGGCAAGGCATTTCTACTGAACTGACCAATAGTGGGAAAGAAGCAGCCATTTTGTTCCACTGGAAAGGGTAGACTTTGGATACAGACATAGTCATTGGGGTTAGTGAAAAAAGGAGTAGAACATATTCTCACTACCACAAACAGCATTCTGCAATAGATCCAGCTAACCGGCCGGGTCCAGAAATAAATCATATTGAATTTGGCTGTTTCAAAGTGGCTGGCTTAGATTATCAGTGTGCTTATACATGAAATATATAAATGTATGCATATCACAAATTCAATGGAAACATACAATGAGTTATATACTCTAAAGTTCAGATTCAAGGAAAGAAAAATGCAAGAGTAGAAAACTTAACTCCAAGAATGTTCAAATAAACAGAAAGATCCATAGAAATTATAACTCAAATAACACCTGAAACATTTCATTTAATGGTAATAATCTTGGGTTTTTTTTTTTTCATTTTTCTTAAGCTAATTTTCTATGTACTACCAAAACATTATATATGGAACATTGTATGTCCTATAGAAAAGCTACAACCTTTTTCTATTTCTTACTAATTTTGCTTACTCAATCTGAACTTGTAACTGAGATCTTAAAATATATTATTTTCTGTCCAGGCACACTGATTTCTTCTGGCAGAATGCAGGTCAATGATTGGCCAACTTTGTGATAATTTTTCCAATGCTAATATCATAAAATGGATACTATTTAAAAAATGGCTAGAAAGGGATAAATCACTAACATGACTAGAAAGTAAATTAATTAATTAACACATTGATTTATGCATTGCCCCTTCCTAAGAAAAGACTCTAAGCAGTTCACAAGAAAAATCAAAACATTTGCAACTCTGAAACATTAAGAAGTTCAACAAGTAAAACACGTCACATGGCTTTTGAACTAATTATAATTTATCCCTGCCTCACCTAAATATTACTTGCTGCCCCAAAGGCCTCTTGAAAAAGTATTCTATTAAATGTTAATTTTCTGTTAAAAAGAAAGAGAAAAGAAAGAGAACTTTATTCTTAACTTTCTGAAATAAACAACAGGGCACTGGTGATACCATCCTCTGTTTGGGTTTGGGTGTACATGTGTGCACACATCTGTTTGCATGTTCTTGTGTATGTGCATACATATATAGACTTCTTAATGAAGAACAGGACCAGTTATATCAGTGCCCAAAGGCATGGAATTTAGAAGGTGATTTGATAGTGAAAAATTAGTGAGACTATCATTAGCTGCCCTTTATATTTGTAACTTACCTTTACTCCATCAGGTTTCTTCAATAAACTCTTGGCTGCTATAAATCAAAAGGAAATAAATACTGTTATTGACTAATTTAATAAGAAAACTATGAACTATGTTTCTTTCTTTTTGTGAATTCCATTTATCATTATTTGTCATGTCATCGTTCTACCATTTCTTAGCAAAGCATTTCCATAATAATGTGATATCTTTCTTAAACAAACAACAATTATGAGTCATTCAAAACTTTTTGGAAAATATGGAGGGTGGATTCGGTTTCTACCAGGTAACACGATCCTTTTAAATTAGATTTTTATCAAGCATTTAGCACAATCTCCTTGGGGCTGGTAAAAGAAAGCAAATATAATGTAATATCCAGCTCTTACTCAGAATTGTCACTATCTTGATATGTAAAGTACACAAAAAGGAAAAACAGACAAAAGTGAGAAAATTATAGGTAATAATTTTATATGACCTTACACTGTTGATTTAAAAACTTTTTTTACTGTAAATTCTACCTTCTATCTGTAAAAGGATTAGGCTATTATTACATTATAAGCAGTGGTGGGATTCTAATTTTTTACTACCGGTTCTGTGGGCGTGGTTTGGTGGGCATGGATATGCGGTCGGCCAATCAGAGGTGGTATTTGCCACGGTCAGCCAATCAGAGGTGGTATTTGCCGGTTCTCCAAATTATCGCTACCGGTTCTCCGGAACATGTCGGAACTGGCTGAATAGCACCTCTGATTATAAGGTACTACTGTATATGATAAAATATATCCACATTGCTTATAACAGAACAAACCTACTGTATTCATAGATAAGAAAGAAACTCCTGAAGTTGTGCAAGTGAAGAACTGAGGTAGAAAGCATTTATTGTCTCTCATGGTTTTGCTTTGAATTATCCCATGTGAAACTCAAGAGAATTGAATGAGGCCAGCCCTTCCCACTTGGATCAAAAGAAAATAAAGAGGATTGATCAAATTGAGATTTTTCACAAGGTCATTGCCTTTCCTCCTCACTCCTACCTAATGGTTTGGGGAAGATTCCAAGGTCTGGATCTTGTGATATAGGAATTCTCAGCAGCAGAGACAAAAAAAAGAAGATGGGAAGAAGTATCAGGCTAAATTTTGTCTCCCAAAAAGGGACAAAGCAGAAAGAATTAAAAAAAAATCAAATGGTGCATGTTAACCCCCTATGATCCTGTGACATGTCCTTGGAATTTTTTTCTAAAGGTAAAAGTTGTACACTTAAGAATAATGAATGTATTTGATAAGCTTTTAGTAAACGACCTAGAGATTTGTTCTGTTTTTTTCCAAGAGAAAAACAGATTTAGGGAACTTGACCAGATAGCTTTATTCTTCCTTGTCACCTTCACTTGTAGTCTTGTTGAAATTATATGAGAATAACAATAACAGATATATGGAAAATTAATATTAAGAAGATAACTAAAATATTGTTAGAATTTACACTTTAGATATCATCATTGCTATATAAATGAAGTTTGTATAGCAATAATTTTACTTGTCATATGAAATAAGTAACTTTTCAAATTATAAATGCATTTGTAACTGGATATTTAACAAACCACTTTGAGCAAATGGGTTTCTCAATTATATCATACAGTACTACCAAATAGAAATGCAATTATCTTAATGAGAGCGAAGCATTATCTGTGGCACTATTATCTTCTGAACAGAAACACTTTATGGATAGGAATTCTGTTTTCGTGATGGCTGAAGAAAAACATACAAGATTGTATCTGCATATCCTATTTGAAAACTGACTTTGCACTCTTCAAAATCTTCCTTCTGTGGCAAAAGGATTATGCTGCTTTTATAAGTGGTAATTTAATAGGAGTACAAAAGTCTACCCAGCAACAATTGGATGCCTATTGCATGTTCCAGCACAAATGTATTTGTTAGCATTGTTTAATTTTGCTTTCTCCATTGCAAAGTCTAATTTATGGGACAAATTGCATTGAAGTTGAAGCAAACCCCCCTGTACCGTAGGAACACTAATTATATTTCTTTACTGAAATAGAATTGTTCAGATTTTTAAAAATTGAATATTTATACATTTTAATATTTTCCTGTTTTTGTTTTTGTGTTTCTTACTGAAGACATTTTATTATTGTTATTTTTTGTACATTATCAAGATCCATTAAGGAAATGAATGAAATATAAATTTTCTAAATCAATAAATACATTGTGGTAACATTATGTAAGTCTTGCCACTTCAAGAACAGAACTAACAAGGTTTTACTTATGATGTTTACCACAAAAATGTATTAATGCCTCTTACATTTCAAAAAATAATATCAGTCTTCAATAATTGAAGCTGACTATTTGGCTGAAGCAATGAGGCAATGTTCTTGTAAAACATTATTTGAGGAATAATGCTTCCAGCAGTTGATACTTTGGAACTACACATTTCTAAACATAAAAAACAATGGATGGATACAAGTCCAAATGAAATTAGTATAATTTTACTAATCTCTAAGCTTAATGAATTTGTAGCTTTTTAACTTCAGTATAATAAGCACATATCTGATTAACTGTTGGTAATTTGTGGGATTACATTTGGCTGAATATTAACAGGATCCAAATGAATTCATCCTTCTTTAAGAACTGCATTTAAAACAACACTGAGTTTTGTAGAGCAATCGCTAAAATGCTGGGCTACAATATCAAGCATAAAAGTCCAAATCTAACTCAGTGATACCTATTATGGATTTACTTTGAACCAGAAATCAAATGTTTCTCATTTCTGAAAACAAACTTTTATTGCCGAAGGTATCTACACCAACCTTTTCCAGCCAAATTGGTATAAACTTCCCAGAATTCCCATCTTGGCTGAGAATTCTTGGAGTTGCAGGCCAATGTGTCTAAAGGGCATCTTATATGATTTTTAAGAATTGATTCATAAAATATTAAAACTGAGCACCCTATTTCAGTCATGCTAAGAACACTGAAACGGTATCTGTACAATACTATGTCGGACATAAATTAAATAATTAATTTTAAAAAGAGAGAAATATTAATTTCTTCAAATTATATAACTACATTAAAACTAAGGTATCAAAATATGTATACTACCAATTTGAACAAAAATAATGATTTATTTGTGGAAAATGCCAAAAAAAACCCTTTTTGACAAATTATTTTATCATCTTCTTAAAGCTGTAAGAAATTTTGAAAACATAAGGGTTTTCCCCCCCAAGTAAATGAGAACCAGAAGCATACTAGATATATGCTGAGTTATTAAAATGAAACAGAGCCATGACAAGCAGTGCCCCGAAGCTTCCTCAGCCTGCCTCCTCAATGATATTTCGGATTTTGAAACATGTCATCCTGCTATGAATTTCCATGGTCACATAAGCACTAGACAATTTAATGGAGGGTATATTCAACATGATACTATGATGTACTTCCTGTAAGATTTTGTTCTGTCCTAAAGCAGCATACAAAAGGCAACAACATCACATGGGTTGGAGGAAGCATTTCTTAGGAGTTTCAGCTTCTTAGGAGCTTACCTCACAAGAAACAAATATTCCACAAATATTTGGCTCTTTATTAAGAACCAGAATAAAGTAAAATATGTTTATAAATACATTGAAATGCACAAAAATTACCAAAAGAAAAAAAAGGAAGAGTAGCATGTTGTACACAACACGTATATTAAAAAAATGAATAAATTAAAATCAAATGCCCTCGTGACATCTGGATACCATCTTGTCTTAAATTACATAGAATAGGTACCATGACATATATTAACAAACAACACACAGGTTGAACTGAAGAATTGATCTACAGTTATTATTTATTTAATGTATGGTGGTGTTACATTAGCCAGGAGACTACAATGCTAATACAGAGTAGTAGTTTGCTGCCCTAAGACTGTTAGCCAATTCGGTTCACGCTCGCACACTTTCCAAGGTGCACCACAGAGGTTAAACTAGTTCCACACCAGGAATTGATCTACAGTACTCTTGATTAAGAAAACAGTAAAGAGCCAAATCAAGATACAAAATCACATATGACATAGTGAGTGGAACAATAAGTGCTGAAAATGATAGGTATGTGTTTCAATGTCTTTTAATAATAAGGAATCTTATCTGAAATTCTATCTAGAGTTAAGTAGAAAAACATATTTCACAAAAGTTTCATACATAATATGAAACATACAAATATCTTGGACCAGGCTTGGGGCTGCGCTACGTGAGGGAAGGGTATGGTTTTTAAGAGCTACAAGGGTTTTTAAGAACTGCAGTGAGTTTAAAATTTTTTAGGTTTTAGCTTTTTATTTAAATTTTACATTTATATAGTTTTTTATATTTTAAATATTGCTTTTTATGACTATTTTACTGTGATTGTTGTGTTGTGAGCTTCCTGGAGTCCTCTGGGAGTGGGGCGGCATAGAAATACCAACAAACAAACAAATAAATAAATAGCTATTCCGGAATCGTTATAAAATTGTTCTGGATCCAATATACATTCCTGAAATATTAAGAGGGAATGAAAGAGCAGGGTTTCCTTTGGCCATCAAAACAGGCAACAGTGAATGGCCACCCGAATGGCAAGTTTAAATTGCTCCTGCGAAATTATTAAATTTAAAGCAACAATGGAACTCGAAGAACATTCAGTTCTGCTCATGCTTCCCTCACTTTTATAAGAAAGTTATAACGTTACTTGGAAAGCGATACCATCCCTGAACAGCAGAGGATAAATTTTGCATGACAAATTGCTTAGTTTCCATTATTATAGAATATATTTAATTATTAAAAGTTAGGAGATTTGTACATTCTTAATTTTTCTTGGTCATGTAACTTCTGTGAATAGAAGAGATTCATAGATTATAACCGTGAGGATCCTCTGGATAAGACGGGCCAATTCTCCCTCCAAATGCTTTGAGACCACTGGCAGCTGTTCTGTATTAAACCTTTCTTTGGATTTATTAGATTATTGAACAATGGAGTAGCATCGCCAAATTTGAAAAAAACTAGACAGCAAATGTTTACTTGTAAGAGATGTACATCTCTCTGCCATCAATGAAATGATAGAAAAAGTGAATGCAAAGAAATAAATTTGATCTTGATCCTGGTGTTCCAAATAACACATAAACTCATTATAAGCTTCTATGTATTTTTCCTTTTTTTGGCATTCTACATGAATCAATTATCACTGGGTCATTCTAAATTTTCAATTTTAATTCGTGTATTTTTTATGTAGCTTCCATCAAATTACAAAATAATTTCCATCAGTTTTTTTTTAAAGTATGCATTTCGTAATGTACAAATATGGATTTAAAATGTAAAGGAATACAGAAAACAATATATGCTAAATTCCACATTTTTCAAAATCCTTATTAACGAAGGGTGAAACAAGAGGAGTGAAAATGATGTCTAAGCAAATAACAGATTTTGAAAATAATTTCATTATAGAATGACTTTTCCATATTTCTATTGTATATCTTATCTTGAAAGTTGGCTTTTTAAATTACAATTGTATTTAGTTTTTTTTTTATAAACTTATTATAGAATACCAATCCACCCACTTGAATATATATCATGTAAATAGACAGAAGTAAATATATACATTCATATTTTGTAAGGTGCCCAGAGTCCATTGGAGTGTGTGACTATAATAATTAATGTGGAAAGGTTAAAAATGTGATTTAAAGAATACATGTAAAGAATACATCTAGAGCAGCAGTATCAAACTCGTGTCATCACGGTATTGTCATGTGACCTATCCAGAGGTGGTACTAGTTCTGGCGTACTGGTAGACAAAATTATGACCAGTTCGGAGAACTGGCAAGTACCACCTCCAATTGGCCCCGCCCACCCGCCCCCACCCCTTCCAGGAGTCCAAACAGGGCACCCAATCGATCTATTTGCTGCCTCCCAGCCACCCAGCTGATTGGCTGGTCGGTCTATTGCTGCCTCCCAGCCTCCCAGCTGATTGGCTGGGTCTTCTTTTGTTGCCCTGCACAGGAGAATGGACCTGGAAAGCAGGTTAGTGGGGTGGGGAGGGAATGGGTATTTGCAGTATCCTTCCCCCAGGAGTGGGGAAGGAATAGGGATTTTGCAGTATCCTTCCCTCAGAAGTGGAGAGGGAATGGGGATTTTGCAGTATCCTTCTCCTGGAGTGGGGAGGGAATGGGGGTTTTCCAGTATCCTTTCCCCAGGAGTAGGGAGGGAATGGGGATTTTTCAGTATCCTTCCCCTGCCATGCCCACCAAGCCATGCCCACCAAGCCATGCCCACAGAACTGGTAGTAAAAAATTCTGAATCCCACCACTGGATGTATCACAATTTTCCCCCTTTGTTAAACCAGGCATGGGTGTGCCTAGCGTGTGATGCATCCAGCCCGCGAGCCACAAATTTGACAGCGCTGATCTAGAGTGAGAAAAGTGCTAAAAGACAAAATTGAATGGTGGAAACACCATCAAAGCCATCAATATTTCGGGCTTCCGGTTTGAGACTTCCGTTCTGATAGTAGCTAAATCTTTAGCTGCCGGTACCCAGCTGTTTGTAATCCAAGAAACGGCGTTCAGCAGTCGTGTTCTTGGATAAAAAACTCCCCCTCCGGGAGAAGAAGGGGGGGTGAGCATTCCGAGCCAGGGTAGAGACCCCTAGAGTCCCCGGTTTTTGAGTACCGGGGGTTTGAAGGTGGACTCCCCAGAGCGGCTTG
>JANHJO010003137.1:141365-153705 GCA_032468235.1 Pseudoxyrhopus heterurus
TAGGTAGAGGCAGATATTTCTCTCTCTGGGCACACTGAGAATATATCTGCTGAACAAAATTCCACATTGGCGACAGGAAAGGCATCCGGCCATTAAAACACTCTGCTTGCTCCATTCAGTTGCCCAGACTCCTGCAAGGGATTATGGAGTCATTAAAAGATGATAATGATGAATTTGGGGTTGAGGGTTAATGTAGATTTCTGACTGGAGAAAAAAAATGGATGCTAGAACAGCTTGATTCAATGGTATAGTGTCAATTCAGGCAACTTTTACAAATCTGTAGTAGATTTCTTTAATGTCCCACTTGCAGGCACACTAATTTAATATGGTGTCGCGATGTTTGGATAAATGGGAAGGTATAATACAAACTGATTTTTTTTTTCTTACCAAACCAGGCCTGTTGTTCACCCTGCACTTCAATTGCTAATCCAAAATCTGCCAGTTTTACAGCTGCTCCTTTTGACTTGCTTGCTAGAAGCAAGTTCTCAGGCTTTATGTAGGACAGAAGAGGGAAAAAAAAGGAAAAAGGAAGTAGAAGATAAGTCAGTATTTCCAATTCACTACTTACTTTATATAGATTAAGTTGGAGACAGAGAAAACACGTTTTTCCTATTTTCAAAGATAAGTAATAAATGTTTGATTCTGAGACATTTTAAATGGATCCCAAATCCACAAATTATTTAGAGTAGGGCTGTTTTCTTCTGTTATATTTTAAACCTTCTCTTCTCTTTAGAAACCCTTTTAGAAGCCTGATGCCCATCTCCAACCTGATAAGATTAGTTGGCCTGAATTTCCCAGAATTCCAAGCTCTTTAACATTTCTGGAGAATACTAGATGGCCCACAGAATCTCTTCTTCAATGCATTCTTCTTGTAGGAAAAGTTATGGTCTCATATAACCAATTACTGATATGAGACCAAGGCTCAAATATTTTTCCTTGCTAAAAATAGATACATCATAAACATTGTTTATTACAAAAAGGATACATTACCTAGAAATGTTACCTATATCTGACTTGTCAAAATTTGTATGATTGCCAGTTATCAGGAAAGATACAAATAAAACTTTATTGAAATTCAGTTACAGTAGTCCTAGGATCTAGCTTGTAATATAGTTAAGATCATCTTAAAATGTCAGTATTCCATTATATCTAAACATACTTAACACTACAGGTAGTCCTCAACTTACAACCAAAATTTCTGTTGTTACGTGAGACATTTGTTAAGTGAGCTTTGCCCCATTTTATGACCTTTCTTGCCACAGTTGTTAAGTGAATCACCGCAGTTGATTAGTAACATGGTTGTTAAGTGAATCCGGCTTTCTCATTGATTTTGCTTGTCAAAAGGTTGCAAAAGGTGATCACATAACCTTGGGACACAGCAGTGGTCATGTGTATGAGTCAGTGGCCAAGCTTCTGAATTTTGATCACATGGTCATAGGACAAAGGTCGTAACTGTGAAAATGATCATAAGTCACTTTTTTCATTGCCATTGTAACTTTGAACAGTCACTAAATGAACTGTTGTAAGTCGGAGACTACCTGTATTTTTGGATTTTGGAATCTAAACTTTTTTTAAAAAAAAAAAGATTTATTATAACAAGAATTATAAGAAGTGCAATCAATTTTACAAGCAGTTTGCCAAGCTAATTAATCTGCAAGGTTTTTTAAGGCAGAAAGAAGTTAGTAGAGCATAGTTCTTAGAAAGCATTGATAACCTTACTATCTATAACTTTCAAATTCCTATACAGGAGCTGTGATGTTAAACCACAAGTTTCTGTCTAAACTTGCACTTTCTGGATGGCTGGAAATGGAATTTCAAAAATTCTCATGAAGTCAGATTAGAGTACATTTATACACTTCAATAGGCAAATACCTAGATCTTGCATATCACAAAACTAGGATAACAACCTAATCTTCCATGAGAACCACTGAATATTGTAAACAAGTAACTTTGGACATAAATATGTGAAGCAAATATCACAGTCATAAGGAAAGAAATATGGTCCAATAATTACAGAACAGCCATACACTCAATAGCAAGCTCATCTGACTTCTGGGCAACTGACTATGCCCTTAAAAAAACATGCATCAGCCAGTTCAGGATGATGGAAATGTCAATAGATTTGTCATGCATGAGTTCTGAATAGGTTGGGGCAAATGTACACAATTGGACAAAAATATGGGAGATTTAAACAGAGATGGAATCTTGAGACTCCATCCAAGAAAGGAACAAGTCAGTGTGTGGATCACAAAGTTGCACTTTAGCTGCAGATGTGCATATAGTAGACAGAAAATAATAATTTTTGAGCTTCTTTATTATAATATTGATAAAGGAGGCATACAACATACTTTGTGTTAATATCTAAACTGTATGTATAAAGGGTATCCTAAAAAAAAATTACAAATCTAAGTTTATATTTTAAAATCCACATACATGGTGACCTAGCTGGCAAAATAAAGATTTGATTTGATTTTTTAAAAAAAGACAAATCACAAGGAGCAATTTCTCGATGATTCTTCAGGAAAAAGCTATTTGGCCAAATCCAGCAATGATAGTGAAAGAAATGGAAATAGTTACAAAGTGAACCCAAAGCTAACCTTTAAAGAAAACTACACCTGTATTGAAATTGAGTCCAATTAATTGTATTCTATACTTGTGAGTCTGATTTATTTTAATGGGTTTCAGCACTAATTCAAGACTGAATGAAGTCATTCGTCTCTTGAAACATTCTGGGGCCATCATTTACATCATCCTTGCAAAATGATTTTAAAATGTACATAGGTGTTTAAACAGTATATGGTTTACAGAATCCTTTATCCAAGATAAAATGTTCAAGTTTTATATCTGAAGAAGTGGTTTGATTTAAAAACAAAACAGAACCCAGAATGTTGACATAAATATTTTATTCCATATATTGTTGTATTGGTGGCAAGATGAATGTTTTTTAAAATAAGGACTTCTGTTCTTTTAATCGTTTTTCTTTTAAAATAATCTCTAACAGCCTTGAAACTATTTCTATTCCATCAAATCTGTTATTCTAATGGTAGAAATTTTTAATTGATTCTTTGTTTTGTATTAATTTCTAAAAAGAATCTTGGGTTATTTTAAACAAATGAATTGTGATGTAGGCTCTTGTGTATGCATTAAATAGACACCTGGGGAAGCAAGCATTAGGTAGCTAAATAAATAAATGTTTCCTGATCACAGAAAAAAATGATATACAATTATATACACCAACACACATACATGTCTTCATTTTTTCTTATTATACTCTTTTGTACTTTTTGTGTGTACCTTGGTATCTAGGCAATCATTTCATGCATAATATGGGTTCTAGTCCAAAACATATTTGGAACTAATCAGAAGTAATGTACAGGAATAGATGCACACTCACCCTCCCCAATTATCCTCACCCAGTATAAGGTAGTGTTGGATATTTGTCAAGGTTAGCCAGTGAAGATGTTGCCATAAATACATCAACATACAGAGCATAAATGACTGCAGAATATCATCAAATGCATACTAGATCCAGTTTGGGAATAAACCATTCCAAATAATTGACAGGCGGAACTACTGTTATCTAAAGTGACCCATGCAGATTTGCTATGATGAATGTTCACAGTATGAAATCTATTAGAAAATTCCACAAGCCCCATTGGGTCTGAATTTCCTTCTGAAAATGTGTTGCAAGAATAACAGGAAGCTCTATAGTTTATTACAGATCTCATCTAAACAGGGAGCAACTGAAAGAAATCGCTTTAAAATGTTCTATGAGATTCTGCTTAGTTTTCAGATTGGGGATTTTTAGATATTACTCTTACAATCTGTAAAACATAATAGACAACATGTTGTTCTAAATTTATGAAAAGAATGTGTGCATTTATTGTATGTGCATGTAAGTCCTGAATTAAGTTCCAAAAGAATGACAAACCATTTGGTCATGTTCGTTACTACTGTTCTACAACTGTATATTTTAGGTCTAAAAGATTTTTTTTTTAATTTTAGAAATAAGATTTAAAAATCAGTTGGAACTGCTGGTCAACAATGTTACATTAGGAAAAAAACTGACAAAACTAATTATATGGGAAAACTGATTAACCTTAGCCGTATTTGCATAGCTGAATTAACATGTACTGTATAGAGAGAGGTGGGAATAAAGTAAGCAAAGCATCACAAGAATCCTAAATCTGCAAGGAAACAAAAATAGTTCCCTGTTTTTGCAACCACGAACAACTTGCAAAATAATCAGTGGACATCTCTTTGCTTCTAGATGCAAAAATGCAGCTATGTAGTGCTTTGAATCTGTGTAATATGATTATCTTCCCCCACAGCATTACTCACCTTCAAGTCCCGATGGACTACGCCCATCTGATGGCAGTGTAGCACAGCCTCCAGGATCTGCTGAATGCAATGACTGCATGCAAACACCAGGGGGCGTATATTAGTTCGAAGCTGTACACTCACTGTCTGTATAACCTCAGTGAGACTGGGTTAAAGTGCAAAATGATGAACAGGCTGAGATCGTGAATCACAACCTCTTAAAAATGTATGGATCTGCATTCCTCTGCTAGAACAGCAACTTCCTCAGACATTGTGAATGTGCACTGCAAATACATGCATGCTTTAGCCCACTTTTATGTAGGGCATGAACAGGAGGGGTAGGGATATCTTCAGGCTCCACAAAAGGGTTGAAGGTAGTATTGTTGGGCATATCATAATATATTGAGAAGTAGACAATGAGAGCATATCATTGCTGTGATAAACCCATTTTACAAACTTGGGTTAAATATCTGGTGCAGTTTGTTCCTTCCCTCCTTTACTCGCCTTGGAGGCCTTTTTTCCACCAGCAGCCCTGAAAGTAAATTTACTTTTAAGTAGTTTTGTATTTGAGGTGAATTATTCACCCTTCATGGTTTCATTTAGCCAAGCAATTATTTGATCCCTGTTGCCTGAGGGATCTATCCTACTCTAGCAGAGCAATGCATAACCAGTCGTTCTGCTACAATAACCCATTGTCTCTGAACAGAAAGTGGTGTTTTAAACCTGCAGGCTAACATCTATCACAGACAAAGGTCAGTCACAGATACAGGCTACAGGACTGAGGTAATCTCCTTCCAAAACACTTCCTGATACCTATGGCACCTACCACATCTCTTGGAAGGTCCCTAATATTAGCAGTACCTATTCTACCTTTTTCTGTGATGGACATTAAACCTGTGACACTTGCAGAGTGGAAAGCAGCATCATGCATTATCAATTTTTCATATTAAGGGTGAGGAGGATAGCCAAGGGAACTTCTCAGCCGACCCACCCTTAAAACTCAAGCCGGGAAGAAAAAAAAGAAGAAGAAGAAGAGAGACAGAAGAGAGACAAAAACAAATAAAATAATAATAAAACAAAAGTCTTAGCAAACCTATGGGGCACCAGATACTGACCTTGAGGTCTCTGTGCACTATGCCATTTAGGTGACAATGATTAACACTTTCTAGAATCTGCTGTATACAATGACTGCAAAGATACAAGGGCAGAATGGGAGGGGGGAAAACATTTTAAGGCACATAATCACGTTAAATACAGAAAATAATTTAATAATAATAATAACGATGAAAGTAACTTAAAATAGTAATAACTTAAAATAATCAAATCACATTTTCAGACAGGTTTTAATTACACACAGAATGGAAACACAGCATTTCTCTCTTTCTCTTTGGAAAAAATTGTCAAGAGACTCAAAAGAAATGACATTTAACATATAACATATAATAGATATAAACCTTTGGTGGAATATTTGCTGAAATATGAGAGGAAAAGTTTAAACACATACTAGGTGATAGATCTATAGTAAATAATATAGGCTTATTGTAGCTAGCAGTGCAGTGTAAACATCAGTATAAATAGCAGAGAGAACTTGTGAAATCACTGGTCATGATGGTCAAGACTATGCATAGTGACCAACAAACAATTTTGCTCACTGACTAGTCAGTGTGTTTGGAATGATGCTGAAAAATATGAAGTTGAGGCTATTATACAACCGGAAGAGCATGAATATTTGCTAACCAATGTAGGTTATATTCTATTGTCCAGTGTGTTTAAAAGAGTACATATTAGTTGAACAACAAATACAATGCAAATCATTCTAATATATGCATGCTTTCCACATATTAATAAACAGCATAATGATTATTTTGATGTGCATTATTCTTTCACGTTTAACTCCAACATATATACAACATTTTTATATAGGAGCATAAGGAAAACAGTAAGACAGAGCAATTTTTTTAAAAAAGCACAAAGCTTCTTGAAAACCAAACAGTTTAATAAAACAGGAAATGTGTGTGTGTGTGGGGGGGAATCAGTTTGTGTAACTGAAAGGTGTATTTGAAGCAGTCGGTTACTAGCAGTCATCTTTGAAAAAAAGAACAATAGGGAGTCTCTTAAATTAATTTAGTAGGATTCTAGGGGAGGAAATTCAGTAGATAACCTCACTGGAAGAAGAGATCTCTTTTTTTTCTTCCTCTTCTGCTGAAGATCCCTCCCGTGCTTTTTCACAGAAGTTGATAAAAATCCACATGATGTTTTTAAGGAAAATAAGAGTCAGCAAAAATAACTTCTCCTTTCCTCCAGCAGCGATAAAACTCTGCTCATGAATAGTTACTTTTCTGGTCTCAGAGATGACACACCCTTCAACCCATTCATTTATTTATACAGTCAAACCTCGGTTCGTGCCCGCAATCCGTTCCCGGACTGCGGGCATGAACCGAAATGGTTGCGTTCTGAAGCAACTCTCACTGCGCATGCGCAGACATTCTGTACATGAGCAGAAGGGAAAATGGTGCAGAAAGGAATCTTTCTATGCCGTTTTTTGTTCGCCAACCGAGTTTTGAGTCGGGAACTGATTCAAAACTCGGCTGGCTTTTTTGGTCGTGTTGTGAATTGGTCGCGAACGCAGGCGTTCGTGAACCGAGTTCCACTGTATTCCTCCCTACCTCAGCCATTATATTTATCACATACATGCTAAATATGGAAAAAATAGACAGCAAATTATAAAGACAGGCCTTTAGATGCTTTGAGTTCTGTACTAAAGAAAGTAAACAGTAATCCCTTGCTTTTACAGCAACAAGTGAACTTTTTATTAGTGTCAATAAAAAAACTGAACATTATTCTGATCTCACTGCTACAGTGTCAGGCGAAGAATAAAGGCAGGCGAACAGATTTTACTGCCTGCAATGGAAAAGGAAGGGAAAAAAGGCTATGGGTTCCAGATATAGACTAGTTATGGATATTGGAACTTATTAGTTTTGGAATCTTTTAGAATTTGCTGGGTTCCTTGATTTTAGTAAGCACAAATTATTAAGACCACAGCTATCATCCCTTTCCTTTCTAAAATTATAACAAAACTTCCTACATGAAACTTCCTACATGAGCAAATCAATCGCTGCCATACCTATTTTTCCTTTTTCTGCTCAGGAATAATTGGGCTTCTACAAAATCATTTTGTAAGGTAGGATATTTGGGGTGGGATTTGAAGGAAGAAAAAAACCATACTTCACTACCATCATGTTGCTTTAGTCTAATGAAAGAGGAAATGTAATGTAAGAGGAAAGAAGTATTGATACAACTCATAGAATAATAATGGCACATTTATTTGTAGAACCAATTCTCATATGGTAATATTCCAATGGGAAATGCATTGTGGAAAGAAGTATTTAAAAATAGACTCTGTGAAAAAAGCAAACAGGTGGAATCCCGGTATGCTAAATGAGTATTGTTTTCCAAGATTGAGATTTAAGAAAGGTAATTTTTCTCAGGGTATCACACTAAATTTATTTTTATTTTGTTTGTCAAATTTAGAGACCACTCAGATTATTATTATTTTTAAAAAATTCAGCACTGACCTTGCATCTGCTTCACTGTAGTATTCTCTTGCAACAATGTCCTCAAATAATTCACCTCCGGTAACTCTAGTAATGATATAAAACATTTTTACAGATAAAAAAAACTAAGTTAGAAATTTAATTTTTACCCAACTTTTTGCAAATACCATGTGGCTGCTTCATATAATGAAGGATCTGCAACCAGACTCAGTTCTGCATTCAGATAATGAGTATATCCTTAGTAGATGAATGTTTACTAGACATACATTACTTTTTTTTTAAAAAAATACTGACTTCCAAACATCTGCACAGGTGAATTTTTGCCTACACAAAATATGAACCTTCCTTAAGTATTACGATCTTTCAGTCATTCACTGTTCTGGCCTTTCTCATATAGCCTCAAAAGGATGAGTTATTGTACTTTATTTGCTATGAAAAACCAGGAATGAATAGGTATATTTCATTGGGGAATCTTAATATAATGCATAAATAAATTTCACATTTTATTGCACTCTGCAGTGATGCTATTTTCAAGCAGATATGATGAAGAATTATATTCCAAGGACTTATATTATTGCTACTCCCTCACTTAGGATGAGATACCAGTTCTATTTGGCTATCCTTCTTCATCAACTCTTAACTGATTATTTTCCAAGACAGGAAGCAGGATCACATTTCAATGGCTTCAATACAATTTTGCTCATATGCTCAAGTCATATTCTCAAGTCATTTTTTAAAATAATTTTGCACTGAATTTTTATCTCAGACCTTTCATTATTTATAATTTATCATTATTATTTATATACTGAAGATTTTCAATACTTAGCTAATTTTTTAAACAAAGTTCAAATAAAGCATCCAATAAAGAATCGAGAGAAAACAATTTATGACACTTTTTGTTTCATTTTAAAAAAAAGTTAGTTCAAAACACATTGTTCTGTGAGATCTGAAATGAGAAATTTTCGGGCAACAACAAGCCCACTTAATGACCTTTATGTTTTACTCAATAGTGTTTTCAGCAAAAGAAATGTGCTTCATAAACAAAAGACAAATTCTTTACAAAAATATTTTTTAATGCTGGATATAACTGGGTGAAAGGACTTCTTATTCTCATTTATGATCGAATTTGTACACTGCCCATCTCACTTGAATAACTCTGGTGGTTTACAAATAAAAACCACAAATTAATGTAAAAGCATAATTAAAATCAGAATTAAAAACAGAACTAAAAATGTTAAAAATTAAAAGGTTAAAAAGTTAAAGAGGTGGAGAGAGTGGTCTTAAGCTACCAACCACTCCCAAATGGCATATCCTTCTTAGATGCCCATGCTAGTTGGCAGAGCCAGTCTTGATGCTCTTGTAGAAGGCCATAAGAATGGGGACAAGATATCCATAGTTATTGATTACAATTACTTAACAGTAATTACCGGTATATATTTTTTGTTTAGTGACCTCTTTGTTTTTATTATGTTTTTAGTAAATCAGATTGTCTGAAAAACTACTATAAACAGGTTTTTAATATAAAATAAGTACCCTTTTTTCCTGACGAATCTCACAGATTTTGAATTATTTTCCAGTTTATATTGTTATATTTTTTTCAACATTTCTGCTTAAATTGTAATGGGATTTTCTTTATTTGAAATATTTTGATCTGTCTTGATAAAATGAGAAATTCACAGAAAGCAACGTAAATAATTTAAATGTAACAGACTATTTCTGATGTAATATTATGTGGGCTATATGCTTTCTCCTAATTTCTCTTCAAAATAGTTTAAATGTTGCTGCAGAAAACATCCTGGCTTTGTTAACCTGGAAATTCTGGTTTAAATCCGGCTAGAAATCAGGAACTGATCAGAATGTACAGACTCCAGTTTTCTTTTATTCTTTATTAGAATAACTATTGCCAGTGTCAATATTATGTGCTATACTTATATAATTTGTGTTGTTCTTCATAATTCTTTCTTCATTCTTAGAAAATCCCCCTGAGAAAGTCCATCAAAGTTTATTCCATAAATAATTAGCAGTAGTTATAAACATGGATTTAACAGTGATACTGTCTGAACGTGGTGAACTAGAGTTACCTAGAATGGACTGGCTTCCATTACAGATAGGAAATGGCTATTGACCATCTGGATCATATGACATACCAGTAGTCTTTCATTTTATATATTATATGTTATAGGACAAACTGCAAATAGGCAAGTCAACTTACAAATCAAAGACTAAGTAATGAAATCCTTCTTCTGATATGCTTTCATGAAGTCGCACTGTTGAAAGAAGAGAAAGATTTGTCTAGTTTTTTTCTAGGTAGTCTTAACTTTATTATCCTTTCCTTCTACCCTTCTGTTAACATATAATATTCTACTCTTTTTCTTGGGTTACATCTTCAGTTGAAAACAATACCGTCATACAAAACAGATATATTTGCAGTATCTTAGCATAATTCTGTAAATAGTATAGATTAACGTCTAATATATTCATATGCCTTTCACATTCATAAATTTTTGCAAATTAAATTTCAGTTTTGATAGCTATGTGCAGGCCCTGAGAAAGTCAATCTATCCACTAAAAGAAAGAAAAAGTTTTTCCTGAATCTATTAAATAAAAATCAGCACAATGTTTCAAGTGTCAACAAATACTGGGTAGCAAACAGAATAAACTGATCAATCATTACTTTGAAAAAGAATATATGCAAATGATATAATACAATAACAAGACTCATTCTCTTTCACAGACTTCATAGTCAGTCTATCAAAAACATTTCGTTCTAGCTAGAAAGGAAGAGATGCGGAACTCAGAACATTTTGTTTCATGTTAGGAATCCAGTCAGTGCATGGTAGTTTATATTGACAGAAGATCTACTGTACAAAAAGATAGTTTAACCATACATTTCCATTTTTCAAGTTCAAGCTTGAAATGACTTGAGCCTTGGTACAAAACATATTTCTGAGAACTGAAACCAACAGCATGACCTTCTAAGTGAACAATTAGGTTTTATCAAGTATCCATTTGACTCCTAGGTAGACATGCATACATTTCACTTACAAAAACCTCTTCTATCTAAGTGACTACTTCTTTATGGTCAGTGGAATTTATGCAGTAGCAGAAAACCATTTTGCTTTCTTGAAAGCTGGACCCACAATGCATTCACCTTCCCATAATGAATGATCCTTCAATAAATAACATTTGGCCACTGATAACTGCCATTCATATCTTGCACTTGATGGTCTTTTAACAACTACCACAATTATCACCTCTTCAGTTATCCATATTCTTACTTCAGAATAGGTACTATTTTGTTTCAGAAAATAACACTGTATTTTAAAGATAAAAATAAAACACTGAGAACCTGTAACTTATATTTAACCACCCCTCCCAACTATATATATATTTAAAAAAGAAAGTACTGTAGGTTGGACCTTTTTGCTTTCACCCTGTCACTTTGAATTATCATTTAGGTCCCCAACTGTACTGAAATCCTGCCTTGAATACAGGCATTTTACTGTCTTCGGCAGTCCAAATACTATGTTTTCGTAATCCCATGACTGTAGGGAAAAAGTAAGTTTCCTTGTATCATATTATAAACCACTTAACTTCTTTCACTATAATTTCTAAGCTAGTTTTGTATGTGACTAATGTCTAAATCATCTGTCCCCGACTTAACTAGCTTGTTAATCAGAATTTCATGCAATATTTGACCAATGTTTTCTTATTAATGCATTTTAACACAGATTCAGCAAAGCAAGAACAGATATAGAGAAAATAAATAAGGATGGCCAGGAGATTACTAAACTAAATTTTATAGGGTGAGATTGAGGAAACAGTGTATATTTACCCTTTTAGGAAATAAAAATCTTTAACAGTAGATCAGTTTAGGAGGAACTATATAGGAACCAATTGAGAAGGTAGTGATATCTTCCCCTGTAGACTGGATGAAGGCATGCTAGACAGCCATACATCCAAGATGTTTTTGTTGAGATTTCAGTACTGAAAAGGGGTTTGGAATCAATAAACTTCCAAGTGCTTCAACGACTTCTAAAAGGATGCAAATGACCAGCTGTCTGCAAGGAGTATAAATCCTTCCATTCCCAACTATCCTGTCAGAGCTGAAGAAGCTTCTTGGATGAGAAGCTAAACATCTTCAAAGAAATACCAGAAAGTCCAGTTGCCTCTTGAAAACGCACCTTTGGACCAACCACAGGGAACACTCAGGGAAATTTGTTGCCTGTGTGCATCCCCCACTGTCGCCCACTGCTCAGCTGATCTTGTGTCTGCTGAGTTAGGATGGGGGAGGGGGGGAGAAGGCATGTCCTGGGGAGGAAGGATGCAGGCCCCTCTGCTGAGTGTGAGGACAGAAGCAGTTGGGGGATGGGTGCAGTGCCCTGTGTTGGCTGGGGGCAGGAGGGTGGGTCGGGGGTGGGGGGGATCCCAGGGTGAGGTAGAGGGCCAGGTGCCGTCCATGGTGA
>JANHJO010003138.1:0-15989 GCA_032468235.1 Pseudoxyrhopus heterurus
GGCGGCCCTTCCTCGCCCGCTGCTCTCTCCCTCTCTCGGAGCCAGGGCAAGAGGGAGAGCGGATAAGGAAGAGCCGCCCGCCTCTCCTCCACTCGCACCCGGGCGGCCCTCGGGGAGAAGGCGGCACGGGGTCTGCTGCGTCTGCCGGGCGTGGAGGGGCGGGCAGGGTCCTGTGCTGGGCAGGCGGAGGCGGTTTGCTGGCCACCCGGCTTAAGCTGCGCCTCGGGCAGCGCCCATACGGATGAGGAGTCGGAGCGCGATCGTGTTCTTCGCGCGCGGCTGACCTGAACATTTAGAGCAGGGCGGGCCCGGGGGTGGCCGAGGCCAGCCAAAATTTCCGCTACCGGTACGCCCGGACCGGGGCGTTCCGGCTCAATCCCACCACTGTATGCCAGGTTGTAACCTTCTCCTTTTTTAGTTATGAACACCCCTGACTAGTTTTCATGCATTTGGGATTAAATAAGAGAACCTTTTAGTCAGAGGTCACAGATTCTAATTAAACTGAGCTGATGTATCATTTCCTCTGTTGGCTTATTGTTTGTATGCTCTGCTTAATTATTAAAACATCAGCTAATTTATTTCGTATGTCCAATATAACATATTTTTCCATGTCATTCCTGTAGCCTGTCATTTATAAGTCCATTTTTAACTCAGTCTCTCCCTTGTTCCTCTTTCATTACATCTTTTAGATACTGTCTATTCATAAAGACAGATCTTGCTCTTCATATTGTTAACATTAATTTCTGACATGATTTTTTTGAAAGTATCAATATTTCATGTTAGAATATTTTGCACCAATCTGTAACTGTTACTCAAGTTTATATGCTTTTCTCTTTTAATT
Source organism: Pseudoxyrhopus heterurus (assembly GCA_032468235.1). Taxonomy (NCBI): domain Eukaryota; kingdom Metazoa; phylum Chordata; class Lepidosauria; order Squamata; genus Pseudoxyrhopus; species Pseudoxyrhopus heterurus. Next base: position 842 of record JANHJO010003138.1, read on the forward strand.
GAAATCACCAGTACCCTCTAGTGTACAATTTTTATGATTTTTAAAAATTAAAAATAAAAATATTTTACCACTAGAATGATTTTTATAATTAATTCCAAAATCTTATTTCAAATGTATATGGATCCTTACTTATTTGTAGCTTTATAAAATCAATGTTTTAATCAACATTTTGTATTTATTTCAAAAAAAAAAATTAACCTTGTAGTTAAAATTATCTTTTACTAAGAATTGAAGGCAGACTCACCTGGTGTTTTCAAACTTCTTGCATCAAAAAATTTATAGTAGCTGAAAAGTAGTTAATAAGAAATTTCCAAAAGTGACTATAAAAAGAAGTATGCAAAGTTAGTGTGTTTTCAAAGGCATTGACCGTGGTATGAGCAAGATGACTATTCCTTTGTCTTCTAGTGCTCAAAATCTGTTGGAGACTCTGTCTGGTGGTCTCCTTTCAAGAGCAACTGTTTGGATTCCTTGTGGCTGGTCCTCTCCTTGATTTGGAGAAGTTCGAAGAGGTGGTCAGCTTGTCATCTCTTCCTTCTTCACTGCAGTTATTAGCTTTCATTTTTATGCAGCTGTCTTCAGTCCATCATTTCTTCCTCCAGACATCAGGCTTTTCCTTTATTTTTTCCAGGAAAATATGGTCACAGAATCAAGATTCATATTCAGTACTGTGTTGAATCTTCCTGAACGTATTGGCTGTAAGTTTTGTTTATCTGGAACTAAGGAATATCAATGGACTATAGATGCCCTAAAAAAATTTAAGATTTATTATTAGCTATATACATCTTTCAAATATTTAAGTAGCTATACAGAATTAATGAATTAGCCTATAATTGGCAAAATAAACTTGACAAACTTAAATGGAGATTGCATCCCTACTACTGTTTTTTAAATATAACCAAGGTCAAATCCAGTTTTTCTTGAAATGAACAGTAGGTTTTGGCACCCCTTGCCAATTATACCTCTTTGTACATGGCCTAAAACAAAACTGGTAGCTTGTTATTACTGAAAGAAAGCTACAGCAAATGACTGGGTATGTTCAGATAAACTTATCCCTGTTTTCTGTTATTTTAGTGGATGAAGTAGAAAGTCTTTGAAACTGACCCTGAAATGATTTAACTATATCTTCCCTTTGTGATTATATTGAATGAAAATCAACTGAGAATATTTATTTACTTCAGTGTGTTTGGAGACTAAAATATTTATTTTCTGTTATTGATCAAAGCCTACCTTTTTCACAGCTCAGTGCACAGCAATGTGGTAGATTCTATGAAGTAGCTTGGCATAGCTGCCATCTTCCCTTACTCATTAACTATATTTACTACCAGGTAGGAGATTGTTTTCTGGTGAAGGCCTCAGACCATTTTGCGGGTGGGAGGAATAGGAGTGAGTGAGTGTGTGCGCGCGCACATATATACTCCCTCTTGTACTCTCTCTGACACATACACACTATGTACACTTGTATTATACACACACACAGTGGAAACCGTATGCTGATCAGTCAAGTTGAACTGACTCCAACTTTATCCTGCAATATTTTGACAGGGACTTGTGAACGGTCAGATTATACTATTGTGGTTATTTTTTTCCATTCCATCAGGCAACAATCTTTTATTGTTATAATATACTGTATGGGAGAAATAGATTTTGCAATGTTCTGCAGTTTCTTATTATAGAGTTTGTTATTTACAAAACCCTTAGCCCCTGTCTTTTGAACATCTGGAAGCCACAGGGTGGTGCTTAGACCTTGGTTTTTGGTTTTGGTCTTGATTGTTGTTCATTAATGTTTACATCAATTGTCATGTTATCCCATCACCAGCTGGCACTTCTCAAATGATCTCATCTTAGCTTGCTAAGCACCTGCATCGCTTTAGGAGCCAAGTATTGTTCTTCATGAGCTTCCTTTGTTTTATTTTCTGACCATTCTTCATTCTTGTTTGGCTTTGTGTTCATGGGGATAATTCCAACAGCATTAAAAAAACATATGGCAAAGTTTCCCAATAAATTTTATTTTGAGAATGCCTTGCTTGTAATTATGTTCAGGTGCTGATAGATCAAGAATATTTAAAATGGAGAGGGGATTGAGTTTGCTATTACTTTTAAGATTCAATGGCTGGATAAAGGTAGCCAAGTTACAGGAATTCATGCTGTATTCTACTAACCTCCAAGTTGAGGCATTTGGGATTTATAATATGGAATAACTATCCTTGACAACCATTTCAAAGCTCTGTTACATAGCTTAGCTGCTAAAATTGTCATAGCATTTGTAGGTCACCTTGCAGACTCAATTTCCTCGGCTGAAATTTGGCAGCAAGACATCAGAATTTGCCTGCACAATTTTCCTTTTAAAAGGAACAAGTTCTTTAAAATGTCTTGCTTAGCAATGGAAATGTTGGACTCAATTATGGTCATAAATCGAGGACTACCTGTACTGACTTTTAATACCAACATATAGTATTTCAGTCACTGACCTGGTTGACAATAGTCCCTTGCAGTTGCTGGGTAGTCCCTCCTTCGGGTATCTAGGTTTTATTCTGGATTCAGATGTTATAGCACAAAGGTGGCAAATTTGTGGCGTCATGTGACATTTTGTGATATTTTCCCCCTTCACAGAGCTGGGGTGGGTGTGGCCTGTGCATTACACATCTGGCTCATGGGCCACCAGTTTGACACCCCTGTTAATATAGCAGAAATGTTAAAGCAAAGAAAAAAAGATCAACAAACACATTAAATGTTGTATGAAAGGCTTGGGAGAATGAAAAAGTCTTTGCTACTGAAAAAATACACAAGTAGGTTCCAGAGGAGTCAATTTTGCTAAGAATATTCTATAACCATCAGTACTTCTTCACCTGTACAGACCAGCCATTTCTTAACTGAGGACACCTAAAAGAAACATCCCAAGGGAAGCATGAATTAGAAGAAGGATTTCTCCAAATATCAAAGTATAAAATTGTAATTGCTGAGGACTTTCAGAGTGAAAGTGAAATGTGTATTTTATTTCACTGTGTGCTCAGTAGATATTCATCTGCACCATATATACATACACAGTGTGATAGATCTATCAATTATAATTAGCTGTCACCTTAAATAAAACTTCTAATATGATTTGTTATTTCCTGGGAGTAAACAACTTCCTCTCTAGTACATTTAAATCACAGATTCTGGCTTAGAAGAGCAAACCATACTCTCACTATGGATCTTACATTAAAGATTCTGCAAAAATCTTTGCAGAATACAATTGATTTCAGATGTGAAATAAATGCCCAAAGGAGATTTGACAAAAAAAAAAAACCAGAATATTGACAGCCGGCAATGTATTTTCTTTTTATTAGATTTTGCAACCAGAGATCTGTGGTATTGAATCAGGTACTTTTATTTTCAAAGATCTTTAGTTTTAAGAATAAAGATCCAGTTAGTGACTATTGGATAGGTCAAATTACATCACGGTTGCTTTGTAAAAAGGGTTTTTGTAGGAGGATAATGCAGCCCCATTCATTCATGTAAGATCCCGGCTTCTTTTCGAAACACTTCAGCACTATGCCTTTTCATGGTTCTAAACAGGTGTTCTCCATCTGAAAGTACCCCACATTGGTACAAAATCTTGGGATGTACTTACCACAAATGCAGCAACCACGCCTTGATTGAAACTGCCTCAGCTATAATGCATGTTCTTGTAAGTTTCTTATTTGGGGAAGCTGACTTGAGAGTCATGACATGATCAAGATGGATTGCTTTTGCTGATCCATCTTTCTGATGCAGATAGCAATCTGGAACTGCCCCTATATACTATTGTGCGACAGGAGATTGCTGGGCGCTCCTGGAACTCCAGGAAGCTGCAGTTACAGAAAAAGCACCAGCTCTTCTTACAACAATGTCAGCAGACACTGGAGTCTTTTAAGAATTGCAATTGCGAGGAAAGTGAGCTGAGAGAGATATGAAAAGTGACAGAGGAACTGTAAGCCATAACTGATCCTAGCTGGAAGCATATATATACCCAACGTTTCTGTTGCAACATCTGAGCTTTGAAGCAAACAGCCCAGTGAGATGCATCTGGCTTGCTGAGGTTGCTGAGGCCAACCTGAAAATAAATTGACACTGAAAGAAAATCTAAAACCATTCTGACTTGAACAGCACTATTTCCAGCCTAAGAATGACTGCTTTAAAAGTGAATGGAAGTAGCCACCAGAGTTTGAATGTACCACATGAATGACAGAGAATGTTAGAGATCCATTAAACAGAAACGAAAACTGAAGGAACAGGGATAGTTAGTGATTTTTTTCTCATGGTAAATGTATTTTAATTGTGTTGTACGGTGATCAATGTTACATAATTAGTTTTCTCCCTATCTCTTCTCTCTGAATGTTACCCAATGTGTTACACCGTTTCTCCCTACTTCCGTTCCACCAGTGGTCCATTAGTATCAAATACAATTTGATGCTTTTAATTTTGCTAAATAATACAATAGAAGGGTTAGATAATGAATGGAATCAATGTGTTCTAAGTGCTGGAATCAGGATTGATTTTATGTTTTATATCCTGGAAATGACCAAACTGTCATTGTCATCTGTCAGGAAATTATGATTGCTGTTCCTAATTCCAATAAATGTATCATTAACCAATGTCTGACTTGCTATTCTTCTATATGTCCTTGAATTCATGGAGGCAGAGAATCCTTTAGTAAGGATATAAGGATATAAGAGTAATTTGTTTCTGTTTCTCTAATATATTTTCTATGTTACACTTGCAGTTTCTGGCTGTAAAAACCAACCATTAATAGAAGTGTTTGAAAACAACAGATAAGGTGCTTAATGCTTATGTAGCAATGTGCTTTGTTTATTGTGCAGTCTCAGGCTACAGTCCATGATCCTTTAATTTACTGTCTCAGCTCATGCCCATTTTTTTAACTTTATACAGGAAATCTTCCAATAATCAATTGTATCCTTTTGTATGTTTTTCCTAGTGGCGGAAAGTTTCATGAATATTGCTAAGAAGCTGTGCTTCCTTACAATAAAAGAGAAAAGGACATTTAAACCATCTTTAATTTTTTTTTTTTTAGTTTGGAACTATGAGAACATTTACTAAGGTAGGAGTGACTTCCCTACAATAGATCTAGAGAAAACAAGCTAGACAAATAGAAATGTTATTTCCTAAGTGCTTTGCTTTTACCACCGACAGTTCTCTTTGCCCTTTTATGCTGGGTATTGTCAACAGTGATTTTTGGTTTTTGGTATTTGTACAACAGTGAGAGGTCTCTGTAGTTTCCGCAATCCAATTTGCCTTCCTTATTTTTATAGAGAGCCTCAATGACCGCACTGGGGAAGTCGTCAGGCATCCCCTCTGTGGAGCTAATGTCTTCCATGATATCTTGAAACTCCTACAATGTGTTCAGCTTTAGTGCTTTGTAGGACTCAGCAGGAATGCCATCCTGGCCTGTTGTTTTATTTGAGTTCGTTTGTGAGATTGCTTTCTTGATCTAATAAGTAGAGGGAGTCTGATCTAGGGCAACAAGACTGACTGCTGAGGAATCTGCTGTAAGACATCAGGATCAACTGTGGATAGTCTACTGAGTAGGTTAGAAAAGAGTTCAGCCTAGCAATTTTTCAATCCTTCCTGGTCTTTGATCAGGCTTGGCCCATCAGATGATAGCAAGAGGGAACATCCTGATTTAGAAGGACCATAAACTGCTTTATGGCTCTGAATAACTCTCTGGTGGCACGCATGTCTGCATAGCTCCACCAGCTCGGGCTCTCTCTGCCACAACTTGTTCTGCATTACTTGAGGTTCTGCCTGTACTTTGGACTGCAGGTGTTTAAACTTGTCTTTCTCTGAGACAGATGGTGGATCATTCTGTCAGTCTGCGTTGGCCTTGCTCTTGGCCTGGAGGGCTGTTAAAATTGTCTTGTGATTTGACTAGGGTATGACTAGGTTTTCAGTAAGAGTACAGTTGATGACGTCTTTAAACTGCATATACTTAAGAATAGGCTCCTATAAGCAGTAAATGAAAGAGTTTTTCATTCAATAATCTTGTAAACATTGGATTTGGACTGGATCTTGGAGTCTGCTAAAGATGAATGACATTCTGGTAGTCCTTGGTGGCTTACAATATAAAGGGATTGTGTGCAGGTTGAGAATTGACCAGACCAGCCTATGATCTCTCTAGCTCTCATCACCTCACATAATCCAGGTAATGATGACATCTTTAAGGTCGTGCTGATATACTATGACATAGTTAATTACGTACCAGTGTTTGGACCTGGGATGCATACAGGTTGTTGCACGTCTGAACATTGTGTTAGTGATGCACAGGTTGTGCTTGACACCCTTATTCAGAAGCAGTATGCCATTACTGTTGACTATTCTCACCCCATGTCTGTCAAGGACTCTTTTCTTTTCTTGATTTGAAATTTGGTCAGTTATCTCAGTAGGTCTTCTTAGGATTGAACTGTGTTACTATTTTTAAAGCTTCCATTTGAATTATTGTCATTGTATCAAAATTCAAAATGAAAATACAGAATACAAAGCTGATGACAGTTAAGCTGATGACAGTACTCCAAATTTTATTTTTTCTCTGAATTATTATCTTCCAAAGTATGGAAAACATCTGTATTAATCCTGTGAATGTCAGGATTAGCTGCATTCATACATTTATTAGGAATACATAGTGCTTACAAGGCACTATATCTAAGTGTCCTTGTGTAAAAACCTAAGACTAATAAATAATTAGAGAACATACTAGTAAATTATGTTGCCAAACAGGCCTTGTTTAAATAGAAAAGATGAATTTAGTGATACATAAAAGAATGTGTAACCTTTTTTGGTTTGTGAACTGCATTTAACCTTCAAGAGATATACCAGAGGTCCAAATATTTTTTAATAAATTAAATTAAATTGATAAAAATACTCAAATATTATTCCATATATGTATGGAATATCTATATGTACTGGTCATCATTTCTTTCTCCTTTCATTTTTTTATAATTACAATTGAACATCAACTTTTAGAGGAGCTCTGGATCTCTTCTTCCTTTCCCATGGAAAACTTTGAAGTCATAGTTGAACCCCCTTGGTTTATAGCAGTGGTAGGCAGTCCAATGCTTTTGGAGCAAATTGCTGCTCCTTCCATGGTAATGAGGCTTAACGCAATTTCTTCATGTAGTGCTACTCTTGAAGATAGTTCAGCTGCTTCACCTGGTCTAAAATGTGACTGCAAAGGTTCTGGTGGGACTGATCCATTCAGATTATGTGAGATCAGCTCTCTCTGTTCTCACTAGCTACCAGTCTATTTTTGAACTCAGTGCCGGTTTTAAATATGAAAGCCTTAAAAATATGGAATCATATCTTACTTATTTTACCCCTTTACTGCCATCCTCTATGATTCTACGCAGGAGTTTTATTTCATAAACACATATTTCTATTTCTTTGCCTTTTGAGATTGCACAGGTCCAATTATTTCAGTTTCTGAAACTCAGCAACTTTAAGATGTACAGATAGTCCTCGACTTACAACCGTTCGTTTAGTGACTGTTCAAAGTTACAATGGCACTGAAAAAAGTGACTTATGATCATTTCCCACACTTATGACTGTTTACTGCAGCTCCATGGACATGTGATCAAAATTCAAACACTTGACAACTTATATTTATGATGACTGGGTCCCAGGATGATGTGATCACCTTTTGCAACTTTCTGACAAGCAAAGTCAATGGGGAAACCAGATTCATTTTACAACCATGTTATTAACTCAACAACTCATTGTTTAAGTGGGGTCTTGTCTTTACCGCTCAGTGTGACTGTGGTGCTCCTCGACAAAATATCCATCACATTGTGTCTGAATGTCCATCAAGAGCTTACATTGGCCCAATGTCTGATTTTTTTCAACATAGACCACCCTCTCCTTGAATGGCTGGGTAGACTGGACATTAACATTTGCACCACTATAAGTCCATGCATTTGCCATACACTAAATAAATAAATAAACTCAAAAACTGCAGTAATTCATTTAACAAATGTGGCAAGAAAGGTTGTAAAATGGGGTAAAATTCACATAAGAAATGTCTCAGCATAAAAATTTTGAGGCTCAATTATGGTTGTAAGTCGAGGACAATCTGTATGATTTTCAGCTTCCAGAATTCCCTAGCCACCATGCTCTTCAGGGAGTTCTGGGAATTGAAGTTCACACACCTTAAAGTTGTTGAGGTTAAAAACCCTGGGTTATATCGCGCCCCAAACTCAAAACGACCTTGTAAAGAAATGCTATCCTTATGCTCAATAACCTCCTCCCCAAAGGCACCTGGTTTAATGTACTATATTTTCTTTTTGAAGCCAGTTTTTGTAATAAGAAAGTCCCATTACTTATTCACGTGTATATTCAAAGATATTCCTTGATTTGAGGATAGTTCATAATCCAGAAACTATAGGATGGCTGGTGTGCTTGAAGAGAAGGAGTCCCTGCCCAATCAGTGCCCAAAGGTTCTCATTAAGGCAGTTTGGAGAAAACAAACTAATGGCAAATTTGGAAGAGCATTTACAGAAGAAAACTCTGGATTTGTTAGAGAGAAAGCAGGTAAAATTTTGTTCAAAGGGAGTGAGAAGACTCTTTTTCACTTCATACAGATAACGTGTGTGTTTCCCCCAGTGGGATGAAGTAGTTGACTGGACTGCCAGCTTCTTGCTGCTCTAGTCTAAAATTTTTGAGGTCCTATCAAAACTTCGGGTGAAAATTCTTCCTCTCCTAGGAGGGGAGGCTAAGATAGATAAATGCAGCCCTGCTGATCTTATCGTGCTCTTTCTGAACTGAAGGGGGGGGGAGGTCAGGAATGTGGCCCGTTCTCCTTTCAAAATATTCAGCTCGCCCGCCGTTTCCTTTGGTTTATTCTCAGCCGAAACGGATGGCAGCCGCCCCGATGCGTTGGAAGCTGCGGCTGCAGACGATCCGTATAGGAGGGACGGCGGCTGGGCGCCCGGGATATAGGATAAGGGCGCCGGGGTAGAGAGGAGGAAGCCGAAGCGCAGCCCGAGAGGACGCTGACCGATTCCGGAAGGCGAATTGAGGGAGCGGGGAGCGGCGGCTGCCGGCTGGGTTGGGCCGCGCAGCGCCGGGCGCCTGGCCGTCGTGCTCCAAGTTTCCGTCAGGCGGGCAGCCTCCGCCTCCTCCCTGACGCGGGCTGTGAGGGATGCCCTCATGATGGAGCGCGGCGGACTCGCACTCCCGTCTCTGCCCGGCGGCGGGGAAGGACAGGGCGCCCTCGCCGCAAGGAGACAGCACTGCGGGGGCCGACGGGGCTCTCCGGAGGGCTGCTGCCTGCGCCCTCAGTCGGGCAGCGCGTAGCCTCCGCCGACGGAGAGGAGGAGATGGCGAGTCGCAATCGCCGCCGTCGCCGCCGCCGCCGCCCAAGGCCGAGGGCCGATGTTCCCGCTCTGGGCTGAGCTGCCCGCTCCCTCAGTTCCGCGGAGCTCGAGAGCTGCGAGGGCGGCTTGGTGTGGGCCCCGCCGGCTTGTTCGGTCGGTGCGAGGGCGGCGCGGCGGCGGCGGCGGCGGCGGCGCGGCAGAGGGATGGGCTGCGCCCCCAGCATCCACGTCTCGCAGAGCGGCGTGATCTACTGCCGCGACTCGGACGAGTCCAATTCGCCGCATCGGACCACCACCGTCTCGCAGGGAACGGCCGCCACCTTGCACGGGCTCTTCATCAAGACCGACGCGGCCGACTCCATCCCTTCGGTGCTCGCCTACCAGAGTCGCCAGCCGCCGCCGAACTGCCCGGCCTACCCGCGCAGGGAGGTGGGTAGGAGCGGGGGTCACCACTGCTGTGGCGTCGTCGAGGCGGAGACCCAGACCAGCCAGAGTAGCGTCAAGGTAAGGACTGCACCTGCTGGGGGGCTATCCAGACCCCTTGCAGCTGGCTGGAAGGCAGAGCAGCCGCCCTTCAACCTGCTTCCCTCCGGATGTGTTGGACCAGACTCCCTACAGTGAAAGTGTGAAGATCTGGGACTGACATGGGAATAATGGAAGTTGTAGTCCAACACATTAGGAGGGTGTCAGGAGGGGAAGGTCAGCAGGGCATGAGATTGGGTTGAAGAGGAAGAACCTCATGATGAAGAAAAGGATGACGTTTTTCTGTCCTTCCATCATCAGAGATCATCCTTTCAAGGTAATAGAGACGTTTTGAGGAAGTTACAGTAACAGGGATTTCTAACTAAGACCTGACCTTATGTTCAAAATAGTAATTATCTCAGTGGGACTCTCAATATTCCCCAGAAGAGGAACTTTACTTGGGGGATTCTTTCCCCCACATTTCATCTCCAGTATTCCTTAATTCCTAGTTAGGAGTCACTCATTTGAAACAACCAGCCAAGCCAGAGGCTTACTCCTGAGTACTTTTGCCAAGTTTATCTCACACCCCCTTTCATAATTTAGTCCAGTTTCCCTTCATCTAAGATTCTCTTTTTGGGGTTCAGCTGCAGCTTTTGTTTTTGACATAGTCTCAAATTCCAACTCATCTGGCTTCAGCTGGGGAAAGAGTGATTTAAAAGCTGCTTGAATCCTAAAAATGAACAGATGAAGTGCCTTTAGCCACCTAACCTAAAACTATCTTTGGGCTGTTTAGTGAAGTCTTTTTATCTGTTTCCCAAGAGACGAGCAATAAAAGCCAAAACGAGACAAGGGGACTAGAGAAAAGGCAATGTGTTTAGTCTCCTACACAATGTTGCTTTGGCTGTCGGGCAGAACCTCCCATGCTCTACAGAAGGTGATAAGGGAGAGAGCATAAGGCTGACAATCAGAAAGGCTGCAGCAAATGCACATGAGATGCAGGGATTTCCCTGGCATCCAATGGCTTACTTCTTCTCCAGGTTTTTCCTGTCTGGTCAGATACAAGCACATTGGCCAATGTCCTCTCCTGTACATTGGCTGATGGGAATCATGTTGAAATTCCGGATTAAGGTTCTGTATATTTTGGGAACTTCGTTGTATTTACCTTTATCAATCCATGTGCTTTATCTATCAGAATGTACCCCAAATGCATCTTTATCTAAATATACATATGCTACGGTAGAATATGAGTTAAAACAGAACCACCTTATGAAAGCACGAAGTAAGTAAAGTCTCCCTTGAGAGAGGGAGGTCAATTTCTTGGTGACTATGTCGATAAGTCCATTTATTTTCTTAACAACAGTAGAGAATATATAAATTCATTCAAGTTGGTGCAGGGATGAAGGATAATATTTGTCTAATTCCTCCAGGAAGCACATTCAATGTTCCTGGAAAACTGTCAGATGTGAGTGGTAAGTCCTCAAAGAATATTTAAACCATGGGAATCCATGGGATTTGACAGGATTGTTACAGTAATCACAGAAAGTTTGGGAATCTTGTGCTCTTAACTATGTTGGCTGGCACCAACTGGAGTCAAATTTGAAATATTTGTACTTGGTTGCCTTTTTCTTGATTACAATACAGAATTTGACATAGGGCCCCTGCTTCTTCATGTAATTTTATCTGAATTAGTTATTGACTCTAAGCCCATCTTTCTTCTATTCTGATGTTTAAATGAGGATAACTTGTTCATTTCTTGGAACTCTTTGGTGGCATTTTAAGAAATAAGGGCAGGAGTCAGTCATTTATATGCTTCTTTGGAATTTCTAGCCATTGCATTTTCATAAAAAAAAAATTAAAATACATTTTAAAATACATATTGGACATTTTGAAATACATATTGGAGTAGAACTGAAAGAAAGGAAAGGGGAGGCTAACAAAAGAGCAATAGCAATAGCACTTATGTACCGCTTCATAGTGCTTTAGAGCCCTCTCTAAGCAGTTTACAGAGTCAGCATATTGCCCCCAACAATCTGGGTCCTGGTGAGAATCAAACTGCTGGCAGTCAGCAGAATTAGCCTGCAATACTGCATTCTAACCATTGTGCCACCATGGCTCTTAGAAAGCAATGGATTAGCATTCACCAGATGGTTCTTAAAAGATACATGAAGGACTGAAATAAATTACAGATAGTCTTTGCTTTAAAACCACAATTAGGATCAGAGTTTCTGTTCCCGGGCAAGATAGTTGTTATGTGAGTTGTATCCTATTTTACAACCTTTTTGGCCATGATTGTTATGCAAATCATTGCAGTTGTTAAGTGAATCATGCAGTCATTAAGCAAATCCAGCTTCCCCCAATGATTTTGCTTGTCAGAATGATGTTCACATGGTGTTCAGGAATAGTGATCACATGAATGGGACACTGCAATTGTCATTAATACATGATGGTTTCCAAGCATCTGAATTTTGAATAAATGACCATAGGGATGCTGCAACAGTTGTAAGGGCAATGACCACTTGTAAGTCACTTTTTCCAGTGTCATTGTAACTTCAAACAGTCACTAAACAAATGGTTGTAAGTCAAGGTTGTACCAGATCCATGGACATACATATGGCCCAAATAAAAAATGAATATAGTGATGAAAATTTGGAGGTGCTCAGAACTCCCTTTCTTCAGTATTTTGGTACCTTTTTTGAACAAACTTACTATACTGTTTATTCTTATACATTAATCCCAATGTGCAGGAATTGAGATTATAAACAACAACATATAATTTCTGTGAGGTCAGACCAAGACTGCTTGGTAAAAGGTAAACTAAGGCTGGCAAAGGATTAATGCTCAGGCTAAGATCAGCTCCTGATTGGGAGAGCTACAGGTGAGCTCATAGATTTCATATGATCTCCAGATCTTTTGCAGCCCTGAAATCCACTGGTCTTGAAGGACTAAAATTTGGCAATAAATTGTCAAATAATGGCAGCCTGGATAAATAGCTCATCTGATTTAGATAAGCAGAAACAGTACATTCCCTTCTCCTAGAAAAGAATATGCACAAATAATTCTGGTCCTATATATATATTCTTTTAGCTTTTAGCTCACAGTTCTTGTTATTAATATACATGCAATGTAATAATAGTTAAGTTGCATTTATGTTCTGGATTTGGTTTATTTCAAGTACGGTAATTTACTCTTAAGTTTGCTTAAATGTTGATTTGTGGTTTTATGAATATGTTGTTGATTTGCATAATTTATTTGGTTACATAATCTCTTTTCCTTTTGTATGGTAAATTACATCAATTCTTTCAGTGGAAAGAATGAGCCATAATAGGTACAAATGAATAAATACCCTTGGCAAGGATGGAGTTTTAATAGATGGCTAATAAATATAGTCCATTTATAAATGCATAAATGGAAACGATCTAAATCTAGTTTAAAATCTTGCAACCTGATGCACAGAACTGTATTGGCATATTTTCCGACTGTGCCAGTAAGCAGACAAAAGCATATGACCCATCATTGTAAGAACCTCTCACATTCAAGTACAAATAAATATGAGAGCATATATTTCCATTATAGTTCAACTAAGCATAAAGCTATTGAGATGCAAATTCAAATGTTTTGCAAACTAGAAATGTCAAGTTGCAACTTGCTATATTCTCTTAACATAATTTGTTTTTTCCTCAACTACTACATTCTGCAAAAGTGTAAGGAGAGTTTTGCACCTCTTTTAAGAAGAGTAACAACAATGGAAACACCTCCATATTTTATGTTTTTCTCATCTCTCTTTATATTTAAAGATGGGTCACTTTGTAAAGAACCAGTAATCTCATGGTTTATATTTGCAAGTTCAATGCTGTCTGTCTTCTGTGAGGTTCCTTCAAGTCAATCCATAATTATATTGAAATATGGTACTGTCTGGATACAGATCTGTCGATCATAGTGTTATGCCTGCAGTTTTAGCCAACACAGGCACGTGGTATTGATTTATTATTAGTGTTTAACTATAGTTTAATATAAATCCACCTTTTATAGACAGGACATATTAGTATTAGGCTAAATGGGTGCATAACCCTCAAAAATTGATGGGATTCTACTAGCCAGTTCCACTGGGTTACTGGATAAACTTTTGATGGTCAAGAGTACCACAGAATAAGAGGACAGCAGTAGACTGAAGCCAAATGTACTGTGTTATAGATGTCCTTATTGACTTCTCTTCCTCAAATTTTGGACAATCGCCTGCGGGGAGGTCATACCACTGATTTCAAGCAATAGTTTCAGACAGAACTCTGGAGACCTCAAAAAAGAGAGGAGATTTGGGATACTGAAGATTACCAATCACTGCTTTGCATAGCCCGTTTTGCTTCCAAGATAATGCAGAAGACTTTCTGTGAAATTTCCATAAATAAGGCTTCTAGTAGAGTTTCAGAGCTGTCAGTTATTTTCATTGTGAATATATTCAGCCATTGGTTATGTAACTTAAATTAAGAATGTACTTTTCTTGAGGAGAAAGGGGGACAATTTTTCCCCTTCTGTTCTTATATTAAAGTTATTTATATAACAATAAAGTTGGGCAAAGATCAGTCTGAAAATTGGCCCTGTTTTATTGTAATCTAAGATGAGCTAAGAAGAACATGCCATTTTATGCTAATGCATCCTCTTCAATAATAACATCGCAGCTAAAATGAGATAATTTGATACAGCAAAATAAATTTCTTAAAGGATTTCTAAGTTTGGTTAATACTTACTCTGCAGAATAAAGGTTATTCTTTTCCTTTTTAATATTGAAGAGAGCTCAAAATGATACTTTGCAAATGACAGCTGAAAGGAGAAGAAAAGATACATTAAACATTCAGCAGTCTGGATATGCTGGCTCAATGCATTATGACAATCCAAAATGAGCACATGGAGTATTTGAAATTCAGGTCCAAGATTTGTTATAAAATTAAACTTACACATTGCACTCATGTTCATTAGAATGATGTGACAGGTTTTTTTTTAAACCACTTCAGAAGAGCAAGCAAATAGGTCATCTTCCTTGCAAATTTAGGCTGGATTACTTAATACTGGATACCAGGCACTTTCTCTCCATAATTATAATTAAGTAGTTTTTGGAAGAACTAAATTTTTTTGTGTAACAGTAATGTTAAGGAGCTGCAGTAGCTCAAGTGGTAAGAACACAATACTGCAGTACTGCAGGTCAGCAGTTTGGCTGATTGAATCCCACCAGCTCCAAGGTTGACTCAGCCTTCCATCCTTCCGAGGTTGGTGAAATGAGAACCCAGATTGTTGGGGGCAAATAGGCTGACATTGCAAACCGCTTAGAGAGGGTTGCAAGCCCTGATAGG
>JANHJO010003138.1:34128-44820 GCA_032468235.1 Pseudoxyrhopus heterurus
GGAGCTGGTGGGATTTGATCAGCCAAACTGCTGATCTGCAGTACTCTGTTCTTACCACTTAAGCCACCAAGCTCCCTTATGAAATTCAATTCCTGTATAAACAGTAGAAGTACATTCTATTGATGATCGCTGGCCGGTCAGATGAAGCATATGCAACTACAATAAAACTAACATAGAAAATTAAACATGAGAGTAAAATCAAAACCAGAAATAATTCACTTACGGGGAGATAGAAAAATTGCACTAACCTGTGGATAAAAGATAAAGGGAATTAAGTTTTTATCTCTGGACCCTGTACCTCCACACTTGCTATTTATAGTAGTAGCATCATTAGTAGTCTGAGTAGCTTCAAATATTTCGTAGTTATTCTGCTATGCTATGGCAAATCCAAGAGTGTATTTTCATGACTGCTAAACAAAATTTGTCTGTGAAATGTGTAATATTGATCTGACAGTGGGATAGGAGGAATGAGATCTATATTTCATCTTTTATGCCAGAAAAGGGGCATGTTTAATATGGCGCATAAATCTCTGTAAAAATTGCAAAATAATAAGACAGGGCCTACGTTCTCTGTTGCATGAGAACCATAGTAGCAAAAAAATTCAAAACAGTGGATCTTATCATGTCTAACAGCTGAAGGAAATATGTCAAATTTGGCTAGGAAAAATGCTCTTGTAGTCTAATTTTTGGTGGAAAAAATGGCAATAGTCAGATGGACTGACATAGAGAAGCATAAATGAAGATTCTAATTTATAGACTAAGTTCTGAAGTATACACAAACATGTAATTTGTTGTTCCACTTCATATACTACAAAAGAGACAATAGATGTTTTGCTTTAACACTGAATCTAAGTTCTGCCTAAAACTTGTATCTTCAGCATTAAGTACATGTGTAAATAATCAAGGTAGAGCAGTAGAATGATGAAAATGAGGCTGATATTGCTTTTTTTGGGAAAGGACATATGGTCCCATATTCAAGATCTTGTGACAAAAAAGTCATTGTTTTGTTATTATAAGCTGAGTGGGATAAATGAATAATCAGTCAGTATGGGCTTTGATAGAACCTTGTTCTTGCCAGCTTTGTAGCATATTCCTTCTCTGACTGCTGACCACCATCCATATGTTACATCCTCAAACCCTCACAGCTTTAACCTCAAACTGTCCACTGTGGACCTCACACCATTCCTAAGAGGTCCATAAAGGGGACGTACATAAGTGCACCAACATGCCTACTGTCCCTGTCCTACTGTTCCTATTATTTACTTATATATACTTGTACACGTTATTTATATATGTTTGACGAAATAAATAAATAAATAAAATATGGTCCATAAAATGTTAGAGTTTGAACAACCCATATTCTTTCTCTGACTGCTGATCACCATCCATATGGTCCATATAATGTTTCAGTTGAATTACTTTTGAGACAATATCCTTCTAAAGGAAGAGTTTTAGCCAATATCATTTATTTAGAATTCAAAACCAAAGTTTAATAAGGATCTCTTCTTACTAGCCTGCATAACTGCAGATATGCTTTCAATATATTGGTTCTATGTGATCCAATCTTGCTTGTCAAGAATTTGTTTCAATTTAGCAGTTTATTTATTTATTTATTTATTTATTTATTTATTTATTTATCATATTTCTATACCGCCCCACTCCCGTAGGACTCAGGGCGGTTTACAGTATAAAAAACATAAATATAAAAACATAAATACTTGATAACATAATCGTTTAAAAACACATTCACACACCTTTCGCTTCAGCCCCACGCCTTATTATTTCATCTTGTTTTTTTTAGCAACCTAGGTCTGGCCTTTCATAAAAAATTACATTTAGGCAGGAAAAATCAAAGGTAAAAGTACTGATCAGGTGAGACCTGGCTCAAAAACAGTAACCTTGGAGTCCTAGTGGATGATCATTTGAACATGAGCCAGCAATGCGCAACAGCAGCCAAAAAATCTAATACAATTCTGGGTTGTATAAACAGGCATAGAATCAAGATCACGTGAAGTATTAGTGCCTCTTTACAAAACCCTAGTAAGACCACACCTGGAATACTGTAACTAATTTTAATCATCATACTACAAAAAAGATATTGAGACTTTGGAAAAAGTTCAGAGGAGAACAACTAAGATGATCAAAGGCCTGGAGACTAAACCATATGAAGAACGCCTCAAGATTTTGGGTCTGGGTAGTGTAAAGAAAAGAAGAATTAGGGGTGACATGATAGCAGTATTTCAGTATTTGAGGGGCTGCCACAAAGAAGAGGGGATCAAATTATTCTCCAAAGCACCAGAGGACAGGACAAGAAATAGTGGTTGGAAACTGATCAAACAGAGAAGCAACCAGGAAATTTCTGTTAGGAGAAATTTCCTAACAGTAAGAACAATTAGCCAGTGGAACAGCTTGTCTTCAGAAATCATGGGCACTCCATCATTGGAGGTTTTTAAGAAGAGACTGGACAGTCACTTGTCTGAGATTGTATAGGTTCTCCTGCTTGAGCAGGTGGCTGGACTAGAAGACCTTCAAGGTCCCTTCCAGCTCTATTCTATTCTAGAACAATGAGAAAACTAGAACAATGAGACAGGTAAAATAACATCTGATTTACTTGCTCTCTTTATACTGTGTAAAGACAGAGAGAGAGAGAATGAGATTCACATAATTATGCAACCCATCTTAATATGTGGTTGGTAAATTTTTGTTAATAAAATTGTTTAATCAAATATGGCATGAACTTCCTTCATTCCAGGTCAATTCGTGCTACAAAACCTGCTGAACATACTGTGATAATAGCTGTTACCTTACAAATGTAAGTATTTCGGGGACGCATGCTTATTTTATGTACTTTTTTAATGGGTATGGATATTCAGTGAATAAGTAGCATTTTCTCATGAACATCTTAGTCAGAGGATAAGCTGAGGCCCCACCACTGCATGCAACTCTTTAAAGCCTGTGATGTTCGTTGAAGACCACCAAATATTGTACTGGTTAGTGAGTCAGAAGGAGAACTGTGTAGCTCTCAAATATAATTGCATTTGATTTTAATTAAATGTAAATGTAATAAAAAATAGCTTTGTTCTGGCGAAAGGTACTACTTTCTGGACTGCCATTCTCAAATTGTCACTGAAATTGAATTTTTATCTCGGTCTAGAAAATGATTAGCACTATCAGAAGATTCTTTTAACACGTAAATCATTACATGATTGAAATCTCATTCAGAAACTATTAGGACGTGACTTGATTGCTCCTGGAAGGAGACTTGTACATGAACTGAGATAAAAGCAAACGAAGCTCAAGCCCCCTTCTGCAGCAAAGTTTCTGTTAGTGGTTCCAAGAGACGAGTCAAACCTTTTACCATCAAACACCCTACAAATTACAGCTTCGTTGGTTTTTTCTGTGCCCAGCTCAGCAACACATAAAAAAGACCAAATTCTAGAAAATTCATAATAGTTGGGAAGCTGAAAGAACAATAGTAAATATATCCATCATGATTTATCATTTGTGAATTCAACATGAATATTTCTTTGGCAGTAAGGAAGGGTGCCTCTCTGTGTCTTCTTTTTTTTCCTGTGGCCTCCAGAGCTTCTCAGAATGATCTTTGCAAAATTTGGCAGAAAATGTATGGTTTTTCATGTGACTTTTATTTTTTTTTTAAAAACCAAAAGCCTGACACACCTATTTTGATTAATAAAAATCAAGGAAAGAAAAACCAAGCCTTTTAGTCTTGCTCTCTCTGATGATGTTACTACTGTTCTGCCATTCCTTCCGTAGTCTGTAGAGATCTTAACCCTTCCACTCACAAAAAAATACAACCACAAAAAGAGGATTTTTCATCTTCTTGATTGACTGATTGATTCAGTGCCATCAAGTTGGTGCCAACTCTTAGCAACCACATACATTGACTCTAGTGACTGATAATATATTTTGTATTTCTGTAGATCTGCTGGTCAGGAAGAAGCTTCTGTTCTCCCACTTCTCCATGCAGGATTTAATAGGGTATGTTAAAGTTATTGTAGATTGCTTAGGCCATAAACAATTGATTTATCAACCTTCATGTCAACATGACATTCATGTTGTTGTCATGCAAGCATTTGTTGCATGTGACAACTGCAGCCCCTTCAGCTCCTCCACATTTTAGTTCATAAATAAACACGAAGTTATAGATGTATTATTGCTGGCTAGATCTAAGAAGGTGAAAAGATACTGACAAATACATTTCTACAAGCCTGGACATGATTTCCTGTAACAGAGCCCAGGAAAAGTGTGTTCAGTTTGAAAATAAGGTTGTCTAATGAGATCACATAAATCATCTATAACTGCCTCAAGCTCTTTGTTTGTTGGTGCAGCATAGCCAATGCTGATTGGAAAAGAACCCAAGGAATTGGTTGGCATTTTGCCTTCACAATCACTGTGTAAAGAGAAAATAGGCCTGGGTGGTGGGGCTAGGAAGGAGGATCATACCTTTCCTAGCAGCATGTAGGACTGTGTAAAAGAGGCAGATTTCAGAAATTAAAAAGAAAAAAGTGCTACACAAGGAATTGTTGATACAGGATTACAGCTTCTGTTACTAAACAAGGCAGTTATTAAATGACTCGTGCCCAATTTTATTATCTTTTTGCCATGGCTATTAAGCGAATCACTGCTATTGTTAAGTGAATCACATGGTCATTAAGCAAATCTGGCTTCTTGACTTAGTTCGTTAGAACATTGTTGAGAGGGTCACAATGACATGTCCCTGAGATGCTGCCACCATCATAAATACACGCCAGTTGCTAAGCACCCGAATTTTGATCATGTGACCTTGGGGATGCTGCCACAGTTGTAAATGTGAGAGGGCCAATTATAAATCACTTTTTTTCATCAGTGTTGTAATTTGGAATAGTAGCTACACAAATGGTTGTAAGTTGAGGACTACCTCTAAAGAAATAATTGCATGTAGCAAGTTGATATTTTGTGGCTGGCCGTCCCACCTAAATATTTGGTGAAAATGTGTATAAGCTCTAACATTCCATGTCTGTCCACTGAAGCCAAAAAGTTGCTTACCCCTGCTGAAACCATCTCTTATATTTTCATCTTCCACTGGCGTGAATCATATCACCTGGCCCTACCAACTGAGATTTCTTTCTTATCTTTCATGCATATTTGCACTTGTCATCAGAGCAGCAACAATGATAACCAACTTGTTCAGACAAAGTCCCCTGCCATCATTAGCCTGTGCCATATATTTCATGAGCTGCAGGAAAAAAAGATAAGCATAACAAAGAATGGACGTTAACGTAATTTTTGAATAGGTAAGAGAGGCATTTCCTATGCCTCAGTGATCAACCTGAACTGCTGTTTGTTCAAGGGGAAAAAGCTGAGACTCCCTCCTTCCTTATCTGATAAATACCCTTCTTTCCTTCTAAACATAATTCTTTATAAGTAATGTTCATAACTATATAATAAAAAGTAAATTAAAAGTATCATCCTGACCAATTAATAAAACATATATTTAAATATTAGAATTATCCTTTGAAAATAGTATTTTGTTATCTAATCCTGCAATGTGTATCAATATGCATACTTTAGCTTTTTTGCATATGGTCAATAAATTAATAAATCTTCATCTTTTTCTTGAATGTGTTGGGTATAGTAGACACCAAAGACAGTTTTTATTTGTTCTTTCACTTACATTTATCCAGCTGATCTCTAAAACGTTACTAAGTTCATTCATTTGGATTTCTAAGCAATAGATACTGTTTAACATACAACTTAATGTTTTCTAATTTTACTTTGGAATATATTGCATCCTTTGGTTGCTATATTTTAACAAATGGGAATTATACCACTAGATTTCTGTTACACCTAACAAATCACACGTGCATTTTTGTATGGGGGAAACTCAAACTCATCTTGTTTATTTCCCACATTCTGAATTTTAGTTCAGAGTATGGGAAATAAACAAAATGAACTCAAACTCATAAAGGTTATGCACTGCATGGGCCAATGAACTTTATAGGTCAATGTTCTTTCTGGCTTCTTCCACGGAAAGGTTTTAAAATCTCAGTTTCACAAACACTCCCACATTCTACAATATACAAATGTTCATCCAAGGTCCTTATTTCAGGGTTTTGTTTCAACCCTAATCAAGCTTAGAGTTTGTTCTGGCAAACACGTATTTATTTGTCCTTAAGAAATACAACCCATTTCATGCCAGTAACACATCACCTGGATAGCTCATGCCATATCCCAGAAATAAAATACCTTCCATTGATACCATTTGCAGAGCTAATCTTTCAATTGCAGTATTCTTATTTCTATTTCCTCTCCTGTTTCATAGAGTGGAAGGATGGGTGAGAATTTCACCTGACCTGCGGGATCTTGAGGTTCTTTTCATGTATCGTTTATTCACTTATAGTTTGGACTTGATAAATGGTGATACTATATATAGTTAGACTGCATTCTCCTCTGTCTTTTGTTGCAATGTCTCTTTTCTTTGAACTAATAAAACCTTGCCCATTCTCATTAGTTTGTCCTTTCGGGTGTACTGTACTTGGCAATTTGGTGGCTAAAAGCATTTAAAATGCATCTCCTGAAGATTTTAGCATCAGTGCTAAGAGATACAGTCCTTCAGATAATCACACATTGCGAGGTGTATTGGGCATTCAAGGTTAACACAAATCCTGAAATTATACCTGGAAAGTAACTTACAGTCAGTGCGGGCTTTTCATCATGGGCATGGCTTATACTTAGTATTGGGCATTAGGTTAATAGCCTAACTATCATAATTTTCAGCAGCTATTTTCCAGACATAATTTAAGAGTATCTTTATCAAGACCATATTACAATATTCCAGTTGTGATGTCACAAATGCATGCTTAATTGTTGCAAATCCAACAGGTTCGAATCCTATTTATATAGAAATTATTTCTATTAATGATGATGTTGCTTACTTTTAAACAATAGTGTTCCTGAGGTGCAGCTGTCATTTGTACATACCTATTTTATTTTTTATTAGATTTAGATTTTTTATTAGATTTAGATTTTTTATTAGATTTAGGTACCACCCTTCTTGTGTAAAGGGGAGAGTATTATACAGAGTGGGTTGGTGGAGGCTACAGTTATGACATGAACATTGGTATTTTTTCAAGACAAAACAGAAAGAAAGAATATGTGACATGCTTTTAATGTTACATTTCTTTCATTGTGTGCCTTTGAAATTTCTTCAAAGGTTTGTATGTTGACCCTGGGACTGTTTGTTCTTATTTAGAGAAAGTAACATCAGAAATAGAATTATCCATTGAGATTGCCATCAAATTTATATGTCCTCTTAAAAGAAGCCCTTCTTTTCAGTTGTATATTACTATAATAAGCAGTTTCACTGGCAAAATACATTATCATCAATAGGCCCAAAATGAAACCTTGGAAATAACAGGAATCTATAATTATTTTGGCTATGATTTATTGTCTTTATTTCCTACAGGAATGCCCATGATGTTTGAAGTCTCTTAAAACTATAGTTTTCATACACTACTGTATGCCTGAGATTCGCGCACAGCGTTCTTTTCATGTTAATCAAAAGCAGTTGAACTTTCCTGTCAATTGAGTTGTGCCATGGACAGATATTCTATATTAGTAAACATTCATGTTATGTGATAGTTAGTAATTTCTATTAGGAAGTGCCATCCTAATTTTGTCCAATTAAACTGTTACATTTACAGACAGTTTCGTGTAATAGTTAAGGTGGCAGGCTAGAAAGTGGGACATCGTGAGTTCTAGTCCCACTTTAGGCATGAAGCTAACTTTGGGCCAGCCTCTCTTTTTCAGCCCTAGGAAGGAGGCAATGGAAAACCATTTCCAAGATCCTGCCAAGAAAACTGCAGGGACTCTTTCCAGACAGTTGCCAGAAGAGAACACTGACTTGGAGGCACATAGGCACACATTTGCCTTGCGCTGGCAGCTTATTATTTTGTAAGCAAAGAAGATGCATATATACAATAACTTCAATACAAGTTTCTACTAGAGCAGAAACACTTGTTTTCCCTCGGTAATTATTATTTTTGTGAAAATCTTTATTCATATTTTTATTGGGAGATGTTATACCCTATTATAGCTTTCCCAATCTGATAACCACCTCACCCAAATGTACCTCTAGAACTGCAAGCCAGTGTCTGAGATTGTAAAATCAATATATGTAGATAGTAACAGGATCCTGGCCTCTCATTAAAACACAAAGTAGGCAATGTGATGTGAATGGCCACTAATGTGTTCTCTCACACTTCATGCCTCATTCAAAGATGCTTCCTTCTTCTGGGTCATCTGGCTCAAAGCATTTGCTATTTATTAAGGATTGGAAAAAATTCAGGAGCCAATGTCTACATGCTTTTCCTATATTGTTTGCCTTTTAGAATTGCATTCCCTTGAGTTTTGTGTTTTACAAGCTAAAAGTATTGGTTGGTTAATTCATCAGTAGACAGATTATCATAGAAGTAAATTATTATAACCAGTGACATCTACTTTTTGTTTTCGCATTTCCCAGAGATTTTTGGAGAATAACAGCATCATTGCTTGTTACAATGAATTGATTCAAATAGAACATGGTGAGGTGCGATCACAGTTCAAACTACGGTATGTAAGCATATTTGTTACCATTCGTCCCCTGGGTTAGTAGAAAAAGCAGAGTCCTAGTATTATATTGAGATAACTCTGTCCAAATGTTTGGCAGAATAAAAAGAATGGAAATTAATCAAGGAGAGAACAAACCTAGAACTAAGTTAGAACAAGAAATCAGTGGAATGACTTGCCTCCAGAAGTCGTGGGTGCTGCAACACTGGAGGCTTTTAAGAAGATATTGGAAAATTATTTGTTTGAAAAGGTGTAGGGTTTCCTGCTTGAGCCAGGAGTTGGATTAGAAGACCTCCAAGGTCCCTTACAACTCTGTTATTCTGTATCACTGATGCTGGGTATTTATATATTAAGAATAGCTTTTCTGATTTTTGAATTGTAGGTTTATCATTGTTCAAATAAACATAATCTAAAAAATATAAGCTCAAATATCTAATTGCATATATTTAAGGAATAATTTGCCAGATAGATTTTGCATGAGGATTTTTTCCTTCATCCAAGAGGCTTTCAGGACTCATCTAGACTATGGTACTTCCATACCTGCGCATCCTCTGTATCTCCAGATCAGGCAGTTGCAGAGAACAGCTGGGATTAATTTTTTTATGCTGTTCGATGGATTCCATTTAGTTTATGGTTGTAGCGTATTTGTTTGTTTATGTGTTAATCCTATCCAAAGATTTGCCTTTTTATAAATGTATTTTTATTTGAAAAATCAATGGAAATATTTGCCTCTGGGAGCAGCACCAAATGTCAGTTGGTACAACCTCAGGAAGACACATAAAGATGTTTCGACTGCCTGCAACTTGTATGTTGTGGGTTGCCTCTTCCTGCTTTACAATGTGGAACTCTAAACTTCCCTAATCAGAACATTTTCCCCACAAAGTGCCACTTTGTGTTAGGTTGCAAAGGTAGACTGATCGCTGGATTTCCATCCTCATGTAAGATACAAATTATGACATAAATAAAAGCATGCATATTTAATATGTCTGAGGAAACGTCTGGAAAAATTTGTGTTGAGTCCATGTCTTTCTGATTGCCCCCCCCCCCCCCAAATACTGTAAAAAGTTATAATTTTATTTGGGAAGTGGAATCCATTTATATTACTGCAATAGTAAGAGTATATCATTCATATATTAATGACATTCATGTTGCATAGTTTAATAGTAAATTAATATATTCTAAAAAATATATTTTTACAGGAAGGTGACGTATTTCCATGAATTTGCAAAGGAATTAATCAGCTATAGCATCCTGAATTCTTCAGTCATAGATTCTAATAATTTCTATTTATTGATTAATTACAGGGCTTGTAATTCGGTATTCACTGCACTAGAGCACTGTCATGAAGCAATAGAAATAACTAGTGAAGATCATATCATTCAGGTATGGAAAAAAGCACAACTCTCCTTAGAAAATTTCTTTATCAATGTCACTTTAAACTAATAAAGGAAAGAATCACCACTTTTGCCTGTAGTGTATGCACAGAGGTATACATTCTGTTTACCGTAGATATTATTTGTCTAGGGAAGTAA
This sequence comes from Pseudoxyrhopus heterurus, assembly GCA_032468235.1. Classification (NCBI taxonomy): domain Eukaryota; kingdom Metazoa; phylum Chordata; class Lepidosauria; order Squamata; genus Pseudoxyrhopus; species Pseudoxyrhopus heterurus. The sequence continues at coordinate 44,268 of JANHJO010003138.1, forward strand.
CATGCAAAATTTTCTGTGTTTTATTTTGGAACCCTGTTCTACTGGTGCATTTGAATTGACTGAATACAAAGCAAAGCCTTTCTATTTAAGTATTTGCATTAGAGTTTCCCACACTGAGATTGTGCAAACAGAATATGAAATTTATCAAAATTTGTTTTTAAATTTTCTGTACTTGCTTATAAACTTCATTTTATTTTTTTCCCCAGTATGTTAACCCAGCCTTTGAACAGATGATGGGCTATCAGAAGGGAGAGTTAATAGGGAAAGAACTTACAGAGCTTCCAAAAAGTGACAGAAACCATGCAGATCTGTTGGATACAATCAACACATGCATCAAAAGAGGAAAAGTGGGTGATAATTACCCAATGCTTTTTTGCATTCTTTAATGTAATTTATTTATTACAATCTGAATATGAAAAATCACTGTTATGTGGATTCTCCTTTACTGGAGAGGATTAGGCAGAGAGTGGGTAGTTATCCTTCCGAGGTAGGTAAAATGAGTACCCAGATTGTTGGGGGCAATATGCTGACATTGTAAACCGCTTAGAGAGGG
>JANHJO010003138.1:48546-58624 GCA_032468235.1 Pseudoxyrhopus heterurus
GGATGGAAGGCTGAGTCAACCTTGGAGCTGGTGGGATTCGATCAGCCAAACTGCTGATCTGCAGTACTGCAGTATTGTGTTCTTAGCACTTTGAACCACTGCAGCTCCCTATTTTCTGATTGTCAGGAAATTTCTCCTTAATTCTAGTCTGCTTCTCTCCTTAATTAGTTCCCATCCATTGCTTCTTGACCTACCTTCTGATGCTTTGAAAAATAGGTTGACCTCCTCTTCTTTGTGGCAGCCCCTCAAATATTGAAAGACTGCTATTGTGTCATTCTAGTCCTTCTTTTCACCAGACTAGATATATCTAATTCCTGCAACCATTCCTCATACCTTTTAGCTTCCATCCTCTAATAATCTTTGTTGGTCTTTAAATTGCCTTTAAGAAAGTGAGAGCTTTTGTAGGCTCCGCTGCAGCTGTGAGCTTGTTGTCTTCTTCTGCACTCAGAAGAGACTTCAGACTCACAATAAGCCTGCAGAACCTTTTCAGATCTTGCAGGTCTATTCATAAGGAGCAGACTTTAAAGTTTAACAGCATAGGTGGGCAATCTCCCAGCTTCACCTTATCTGGAGAGGTGCCACTGATTAATGCCATGTTGCTGGTCTTTCCTCCAGCATTGTCTCAGCTGTTCACAGAGGTGTATCAATCTGTCATTTCCCCCCCTTACCTGCTAAAAGAAATAAGCAAACCAAAAGTGGGACTTCGACTGTGTACTTCTGGCTACTATCTTAGCTTTTTCACCATCTCTCTCCTGACTCTACTGTTTACATGCATAGAGAGCAGAAAAAATAATGGGCATAACTAAAGACTGAAATGCAGATTTGTGGTAGGTCATTAAAGATCAATTTTAGTAAGAACAGAAAACAGTGCTTTTACTTGGGGGCAGTGGGGAGGAAAAGAGGAAAGAAAAGCTGGGAAGAATGTATGGAACTGGAAAAGGGAAGAATAAAACACACAAGAATGTAGAAGAGGCTGAAGGCCCCTGCCTCAGAGTCCTGTACCCTATCAGCAGATTCTCTATTACATACATTTCCATGATGTAGAATCTATTCTCAGCTTTAATCCAGTAAAGGAGTAGTGTATATATTTAGGTCATTTCCTATGTACTGTATACAAAACGTATTGAATATTCCTCTAAATACTATGTTTGCATCACAATGTGCGAACTTTTTAATTGCTTTATTAAACAGACTACTTGCATCTTCTGATGGCCTTCTGAAGACTCCCTCTTCTAGAACTACGAGTTATTACTTGTACCTACTGTACCTGGCTTTTGCTAAAGCAACACTGAGATCACTATCATCAGCACTGAAAAAGTATCAAGAAGGCTGTGGATTTTATATTTTCACATGTTGAAAAGTTCTCACACATTCAAATTCACAATCTAACTTTTGAGATGACCTACTAAATGTGATAGCTCTAATGTGTTCAACACTGATAGGCCTCAGCCACTTTGTATGATGGAGAAGAAAGAAGGGCAAAACTGCATTAGGCAAAGTCAATGCAGGAATCTCTCCAAGCCTAGAGCGTATCTCACCCCAGTGTCTTTTCAATGTACCTTCTTTTTACCAGCAAATGGCTAAGATGATACAACATTGAATATAACAATATAAGAAGGAATGGACTCCTTTCCAGCAGCCCCATTTTAGATCCATGTCTTCCATGTCTTTCTACAGGCACGAGGCTCCTCCCTGTTTAAGCTTGCTAACATGTCCAGCTTAGCCATGAGACTTCCTTTTTATTAAGGGTTCTTTAATTGGGCGCATGTTTACAGGTTCATATCCTGCTTGTTCCCCATTTCTACAGATATGAACCAGAGCCAGTCAGTGCCAGTCACCATCAGTGATGCTCCGCCCTGCATTGCACACTTATTGGATAATGAAGAGAGTTGGGACTTCAACATTTTTGAACTGGAAACTGTTACAAATAAAAGGCAAGCTTTACACCTGTGCTCATTAGATAAAATAGAAGTTGCAGGCAGTTGCAGTTTTGTCATAAATGAAATTTGTGTGGCTTATTTATAATTGTTTTATGCTGACTGTGCTGACCCAGGTCGCATAGGCAAATGCAAGGATCAATAAAGTCTTTTATTGCACCACTAAACCATGACAGAAGTCCCTCCAGGGGTGTTGGTAAAACTCCACTCACTTTCCCCCACAAAACTACCACCAACAGTCAATGTAACCCAGTTTCACCAGCTGGGTCCCTGGTCACCAGAATCAAGCCCCCAAACAGGAAGAAAGTTGGTCCATAAACCAGGTGCACGGTTTGCAAAATGAGGTCCATAAACTATAATCCAGAGTCAGTGTCCATAAAGCAATGTATGCAAATCCAAAGGCTGAAACACGAGCCAAAAGTCTGGGGAATGCATGCTGAGACAAATGGTTGTTCCCAACGAACACATCCTCCCACGGTCTCTGGTTAAATCACCCCAAGCTAGGTGTTCCTTGCGAAGAGGGGCAGGGCAGCCTCCTCATGAGCAGCCTCACAGACCTTCTCTGAGTTTCCTTCTGCTCCACTCTCCACAACTGTGGATCAGGTGGAGGAGGCAGCGTTTCCTTGTCAGAGGACATCTGTTGTCCCTTATTGCCGCTGCCCATCTGTAGCCAATCATCCCTTGCATTTGTGAAGGCAGGTGGCTCCCCATCCAGTTGACCACTTCCCCTAGTGCTGGAGGAGCCTGGAACAGCCGGACATTCTGGGGGAGATGTCCCAGTTTCAACTCTTCCTCCTCCTCTAAACTGGGAATCGACAGAGCTATGACAGTCACCTATAGCCCTGGCAGAATTGTGAATATCAACAGAGTAAATCCTGTAAATGATGTGCTTTTCTTTCTGTGTTTCTAGGTTTGATGCAAGTGGTTTGTAAAATTTAAATATATTAAAAATAACCTTTTTAATTCTATCTAATCATTTTATTATTTTATAGAAATGTATATATCATTGTTAAATATGTTTTATTGTCTAGCAATGTGGTATTCTGGGCTGGCAGTACGTAGGGTGGTACAAAATAGCATTTATTGTCATTCACAGTTTCCTAAAGTACAGAAGTTTTTTTTAAATGAAATCTTTCCTAAAATACTTTGCTGATACTATATATTTTCAAATAAATAAATTGTTTAAAAGTAATTTTCTTTAATGCTATCTTAGTTTCCCAAATCCAGCCTTTTTAATACAATTTTATATTGTACTTTTTAAAATATATTTCCTTTCATATGTAAGTTTCAAGGTTTCATAATACATATGTTATATTCATCATAAACATTTTAGATGGATTTTTTTTATCAGAAAGAATAGAATAACTGCTAAGCAGACTGTTCAATGTTGCTGTGCTTAATATGACTTTTAAAAGTGTTCCCATAAAAATTCATGGTCACTTTCTTTGAACTCTTTAGATTAAACCAAGATATATCATGTTTCTATCACTTGTGATTTTTATGGATGGAACTACACAGAATCACTTTTTTTTTTGCTAAATTGTACCTCAATATCCTCTCACCTCATGAAGACATTGTAACTTCTCACTTTCAATTGAAACTAAGCTGCAGAATATTTAAGAGTATTCCTTTATTACTGTTCCCTCTTTAAGCCACATTTCATTAAACATGAATTTTGGGTTCCTTCAATTGCAATAATGTATGTTGCTAATATGGCACTTGCTGTTTTCTAATCCTCTCATCTAAAATTCCAAAGATTCCTTTCCTGTCAGATGCAAACTAGCACAGAATGAAAGCTGTTCCTGGGGCCTGCAGCTGATGGTTGCAGTTAGGAAGATAACTCCTAGCATGTGAAAAAGAATTGGATACACCCCTTACATTTCAAATAATGTGCAATTTGGGCCTTTATTTTTTCCTTTAGTCTCCCTTCTCTAATTTCTTTCAGCTGTCATTTAGTTGGTTATCTTTGGGGAAATGGGACCCTGTACCTCTATTTATAATGAAGCAAGAGTGGTGGTATACAGGTAGGAGCACAGTTGAGCCCAAAATTTATTTGCTAAGTGAGACAGTTAAGTCAGTTTGGCCCATTTTATGATCTTTCTTGTCACAATTGTTAAGTGAATCACAACAATTGTTAAGGTAGTAACAGTTAGTTGCTAAATGAATCAGGCTTCCCTATTGACTTTGCTTCTTAGAGGATATCAAAAGGTGATCACATGATCCCGGGACATTGCAACCATCATAAATATGAGTCAGTTGCCAAAGCATCCAAATTGTGATCATGTGACCATGGGAATACTGCAGCAGTCGAACTGTGAAAAGCAGTCATAAGTCACTTCTTTCAGTGCCATTGTAACTTCGAATAATTGCTAAGCAAACTGTTGTAAGTCAAGACCTACCTGTAATTTATCTAATAAAGTTAAACTATAAGTAACCAAAGTCTATAAACATAAGAAGTTCAGTGATGCGTGATTTTGTTTCTTCATTTCTGTCTTGTTATGTTCCAGGCCATTAGTTTACCTAGGTTTGAAAACTTTTTCCCGTTTTGGCATCTGTGAATTCTTAAACTGTTCAGAAGCCACCCTGCGTACATGGTTCCAAGTGATTGAAGCAAACTACCACTCTTCCAATTCTTACCATAACTCCACTCATGCAGCAGATGTCTTGCATGCTACAGCATTTTTTCTGGGGAAAGAAAGAGTTAAGGTACAGTTTGTGCTGATAATTATCTATTCCTGTTCAGGTATTATTAACACAGTCATTTTATAAGAAAGAAAGATTAGTCAAGAAGCGGTGATTTGAAAATCACAGGAAGCTACGTTTAGATTAAATGCTGAGGAAAAAGGCATCCATCTTTCCTTTCCTAACTGATTATCTTTGGTAAAATAAAAGATGGAAGTTAGAGAAAAATCAGAGGAAGTTACAAATGGACAAAAATACTGGATTTCTCCTTACCATGATCAAACAGTTTGAGAATGGGATTGGGCAACAACACAATAAAAAGCTTGCCTATAAGCACCCTAACTGGAAGTCTTCCCCAAATTCAGTTTCTTTCATTGAATAAGAAAAAAAATCACTATAAGACAGCATACCAAGAAAATCCAATCCTGCTTTATTTTTTTCAACATACTAGGATTAACTTGGTGCTTTCATCCGCTGTAAGGCAGCTGTGTAGCCAGAGGTGTCTGTGATGCACGTACAAAAGAGATGGAGCTTCATCTGTAGCATTATGTCCACCATCTTGATTTTTTGTAGCCATGCCCTCCAGATGTTTCTGAAATGTGACTCTGCATTACATATAGATGAGTCTATATTTACAACAATAGGTAACCTATTGAAGAATCACAGGGAAATGTTACTGAAGAACAATGTATATTGCCTACATTAATCCAAATATAGATGCAGATTTTGTTAGAGTTTGCAGCAATCCAACCAGCACACAAATAAATAATTCAGCAGGATTCATTTATAGAAGAAACTTGTTTATATACAATAATATAAAACATGATGCATGTATATAATACCCATGCAGCTCTTTCAACATGGTAGCAAGTACAAGAACAAGAAGCAGAAGCAATCAGAACCAACAGAACAACAGAAACACAGAAGCTATAGAAGCTCTATATTTATACAGATCAGTTACCCTAAGCCATGCCCAGGCTCTGAGCCGTCTGACATGGCTCACAACAGGTGCTGTTTCTCAGTCACCAAACAGTTCCCATTGGTTGGCTTGTTAAGTCTATCGCAGCTCATAATTTCTTATGTACTGACAGATTTATTGATGATTGACACATTTTAACTGATAAAGACTTACTTTTTCCTTCTAGGGAAGCCTTGATCATTTAGATCAAGTAGCTGCATTAATAGCAGCAACAATTCACGACGTGGATCACCCAGGACGGACCAACTCGTTTTTGTGCAATGCAGGCAGTGAACTGGCTGTTCTCTACAATGACACTGCTGTCTTAGAAAGCCATCACACAGCTCTGGCCTTCCAGCTGACAACAAAAGACAACAAGTGCAACATTTTTAAAAATCTCAACAGGTTAGGTTCTTCCAACTTTTCTTGGATTTGAGCCTGGGAATAGGGTTTGGATCTGTGTATAGTGTGTAAATTTAGCCTCCTTCAATAGTCTGTATATGAAATATAGCAAATTGGTGACATTCATGAATATCAGTTCATCAGAATATCCAGATCTGAAAAATGTGATTCCAAAAGAAACTCACATTTATATCTGTATCAGAATTCTTTTCGTTGGAGATATACTGTTATGTTTGCATAAAGTGTGTATTAAATACGTTGCAATGTAATGTGCTAATATGAAAAAATGTTTCTAACAACTTTGGAAAGATACTAGTTCTCAATTTACAATCACAATTGGGATTGGAATTTTGGTCACCAAGCAATGTGATCATTAAGCAAGTCATTACATGACTGGACCTGATTTTATGACCATTTTCCCATGGTCATTAAGGAAATCACTATGATTTCCTTAATGATCCTTAAGTGAATCTGGCCTTCCCAACTGATGTTGCTCAATGGAGACTGGCGGAGATCATTACAGATGATGATCTATAGGATGATTGTAGGATGGTGCAACCAGTCGTAAGTGCGAGCTGATTGCCCAAATGCCCAAACTGTGCGGGAGTGGTATGATAGTTATAACTTCAAGGATAGGTCACTTTTTCCAAGGCTGTTGTAACTTTAAACTATCTTTAAACGAATGGCTGTAAATCAAGAACTATCTGTATACAGGTAGATCTCGACTTATGACCACAATTGAGCCCAGAATTTATGTTGCTAAGTGAGAAATTTGTTCAATGAGTTTTGCCTTGTTTTATGACTTTTCTTGCCACATTTGTTAAGTGAATCACTGCAGTTGTTAAATTAATAACCCAGTTGTTAAGTGAATCTGGCTTCCCCATTGACTTTGCTTGTCAGAAGGTCGCAAAAGTGGATCACATGACCCCTGGACACTGCAACGGTCATAAATATGAACCAGTTGTCAAGCATTCAAATGTAAATCATGTGACCATGGGTATGCTGCAATAGTCATAAGTGTGAAAAATGGTCATAAGTCACTTCACAGTGCCATTGTCACTTTGAACAGTCACTGAATGAACTGTTGTAAGTTGAGGACTACCCTTATAATTTATTATTTTGACTTAGGCAACACAATAGCACTATGATTCCAGAAAATTAATATGGTGAATTTATTTTTGCTTTACAGGTAGTCCTTGACTTATTACCACAATTGAGCTCAAAATTTCCATTGCTAAGAAAGAGAGTTTTTAAAGTGAGTTTTGCCCCATTTTATGACCTTTCTTGCCACAGTTGATATGTGATTCACTCCAGTTGTAAAGCTAGTAAAGCTAGTTGTTAAGTGAGTCTGGCTTCCCCATTGGCTTGCTTGTTAGAGGATCAGAAAAAGTGATCACATATTCACATGACCCTGGGACACTGCAACTGTCCTAAATGCAAGCCAGTTGCCATGCATATGAATTTTGACCATGTGACCATGGGGAAACTGCAACAGTCATACGTGTGATAAACAATCATACGTCACACACATAATTGCTGCACTGCGAGGAAATGCCTGTACAGTCAAAAATGGATTCGCCAATGTTATCCTGATACATGGGAAATCAGAAAAGGAATCAGTTCTACCAATATCTATTCAGATTGCTCTTTCTCTTTTCAGAAATCACTATCGAACTCTTCGTCAAGCAATTATTGACATGGTCTTGGCAACAGAAATGACAAAACACTTCGAGCATGTGAACAAGTTTGTGAACAGCATCATCAAGCCCATGTCCTCAGATGAAAGCAGCTCCAATGTAAGCAGCAGACCTTGTGAATAAGCCAAAGCATTTCAGTCAGATGTCTTTTCTCAGCTTTGGTCATCTTTCATTCATATGACAGCGGTATTCTAATGGGAAAAGGGTGATTTGCATTTCATTTTCAACCATAAGTGCCTATAATTTTGCCTGAGTATATTCTTCTTTATTTTTATGTTATTTTAATGTTTGTATTTTGAATTATTAATGTAATGCATGCTTCTTCATAATTTGAAGGTTTTATTAAAATGGAAAGACTGAGTAACATGGAAATTATTAATAATAATGTTTCGAGGCTTTGTGAACGATACATGAGATCATACAAAATAGCCTTAATGAGTTTAACTCAGAATAAATTGGAAGATTGGTTCCCCCAAGCAGTTTTTATCTCTTTCTGGCTGGCTGTGGTTCTTAAAGAGTTTTCAGTGAGGTGTTGGTACGTAAGGAGTTTACATTTTGGTCCAGGAAATAAGCTGCTGCAATAAACTGTTGCATTGTGCAATGATTTGAAGTTGGTCCACACCACTTTACACCATTCCATCCCTGCCAATGCTCATTGAAAAAATCAAAGCAAAACCTGAGCTTTTGGTTTTTAAAGTTCTCTGTAGTCAGGTAGCATTCATTGAATGCTGAAAATGCTCGGCCTAATGTTTTTTTAGTTCTTTTGCAAACCATGGTGTTCTCTGATTCTGCTGATCCTTTCTTTTCTATGAATGGTGCCACCACTGAATATGTAAATATAAGCAGCCTTAATTGAAGGAATTTGTAGGAATTCAGCAATATTTATAGATCTAGGATTTTATTTAGAATAACTGCAATACTACATTCTTTCAAATATACACCTGTTCACGTATAGTAATGAAGGCATAAAAAGACCGATTTACAGGGGAAATGATAATTTTATATTCCTACGGATTTGGGATAGGTACTTTCATAACTGTATTAATATAAATATACACGTGGAAAGATTAAAAATATACAAAGAGCTAGAGGAAAATTTGCAATAAATAGTTGTTACAATATTTTTTCATATTGGAGTACCAGTAATTCTCAACCTTGGCAAGTTTAAGATCTGCAGACTTCAACTCCAGAATTCCTGAGCCAGCCGTATTTCGTTCTTATGCATTAGGTGCTAAAAGTGTACTAATACAAGAGCCCTGGTGGGTCTGTGGTTAAAGTGCAGCATTGCAGGCAAACTCTGCCCACAACCTGGAGTTTAATCCTGATGGGGCTCAAGGGTGACACAGCCTTCCAGCCTTTCAAGGCTGGAAAAATGAGGACCCAGATTGTTGGGGGCAACATACAAATAATGCTTACATTGTAACCTGCCCAGAGAATGCTTTAAAGCGCTATGGGGAAGTATGTAAGTCTAAATGCTATTGCTATATAGTATAATGAAAATCTATGGCTTTTTATAGTTTTGTTTTGATTATATTATAAAATATGTTACATTGTTTTATAATACTTTGTACTTTGTACAATTGAAGCCTTGATCATCAGTTCCAACACTGGTGGAAGGTTTTTATTTTGGGGGGGGGGTTGGCACATACCATAGGAACTAGTCAAAGACTTAAGTAAGGTGAAAAGAAAGAACTTGCATTCTTCACTCCACAACTACTAGTATGGAGACTATTTTGTTTCAAAATGAAGCTCTGAAGGGATGCTGTGCTCAGGTATCACTAAATCAAATTGTGTTATATTTTGGAGTTTTACACAGCATAATTTCAAATAGGATTTTTCATTTTTCTATAGTTGTTGAGTGTTTAACAGCCATGAGCCAATGCATATATAAAAATAAATTGGTTCAATGAAGTAAGTGATGAGTATATGCAGCTAATATTCTATTATTAAAAATGCTTCAGGATGTTGTGACACTTGACACAAATGTGTTTATAGTATAGTGGGATAAAGATATAGAATAAATCAGTAGCCAAAGACAGACACATCTAAACAGGAATCCCTCATCTCTGTTTTGGTTGATTCATTGTCATCACATTACTCTAAAATTGAAATATTTCTCTAACAACCTTGAATTCATTAGACTGAATTCTGAGATTACCCAATAATCAGTTTCCTGAGAATTGTGCACTAACATACAAACCATCACCCTGCCCCACAATAATGAAAATCATACATGCAATAATGATTTCAGTTAAAAAAATTATTGTACCTTCTGATAAGTCTAAGTAAGAAAGCAACTACTTCACCTTGCTCAAATCTCTTGATTTATTTATTTATTGTATTTATATGCCACCCAACTCCCAGGGGACTCTGGGCGGCTCACAACAAAAATGCAATGCAAT
>JANHJO010003138.1:58724-92847 GCA_032468235.1 Pseudoxyrhopus heterurus
ACACACACCTCACTAGATCTTCCATGAGTGAGGTCAATCATTCCAAGCCTGCTGAAATTGAATTGCAGCCAAAACCACCAAGCGACTATGTACTTTTCCTTATAGTGCATATTTACAGAGTATTATGTTAACATTATATAGTGACTATGAGCGGCAATGCCAATTGACACTATGAATAATCATTTTACAGAATGACAGTGGTGATTGTGAATACACGAACAGTCTCAAGAACTTTCCAGATAACCAAACACTGATCAAGCGTATGATGATAAAATGTGCAGATGTTGCAAATCCATGTCGTCCCCTAGAATTGTGTATTGAATGGGCTGGGAGAATTTCTGAAGAATATTTTGCCCAGGTATGAATTTACTGTTGTTAGAAAATCAAAGAAACATTTTAGTTTATCATTTATAAAATCTAATGCTTCTGTAGTAATCAAATTAACATGAAAATCTTAATGTAATAATTTTATTCGCTTTACTGAACAACTATTTCCCATTCCCCAATAGTTTTTAATTTAATTCCATTTGTATGGTGCCCTGCTTGCATATTTGACTTTGGGTGATTAACATCATGTTAAAATGGACAATCTGCTTCTCAATCGTCTTGTAAGAGATAGACTCTAATGACAGAGCAATGCCATCAGCTCCTACCATGTTAAAAGCTGGCAAAACCAATTCTGACCTTAATCTTGCGATATGAATTGTGTGTGAGAAAAGCAGCAGCAAAATAATCCTAAATAAGAAGTGAAATGCTACTTTTCATGCACATGATCTGTTACATGTCTGTTTATCTTAGGGTACAGTTTGGTTAAAGCAGACAATGATTTAACAATCCCACATTATTTGCCCTTATAAAAAGTAGGGCAGTAGATCTAGTTTCATTTAGAATTACATTCTCAGTTGCCAACAAACTCAGTTTTGTTCATTGAGTTATATAAGTTTTGTTTGTTAGATCAGTTTGAACCCAATAGTTAATTATAAAACGGACCATTGATCTACTTTTGTAATTTTCATCCTGGTTGTAAAGTCTAAAAATTTCCCTCACAGACCGATGAAGAAAAGAAGCAGGGCCTACCAGTTGTGATGCCCGTATTTGATCGAAATACCTGCAGCATCCCTAAGTCTCAGATATCCTTCATTGACTACTTTATAATGGACATGTTTGATGCTTGGGATGGTAAGAATTTTCAGTTTTCATTTTCCCTTTTGAGCAATGCATTTTTTATTGTTTTGCCAAGTGGTCCAACAGGTCTTATGCGTTAAAGGATATCCTTGTCCTTTCCATTATTTAGAGCTGAAGGTTGCTTCCTACCAGACAGTTGTTGTGGCAAGAGAATATGGGAGGGGGGGGAGGGACCTCTACTCTTCCCATTGATTATATGGCCTTCTGCTTAGAGTTTCATGCTGGTTAAAGTTATTTTAACATTATTTTTAAAAGGCTAGCCTGGAGAGAGATTATATTTAAGTGACAGCTGTACGGGATTTAACAATTCTACAACTCTAATTCTACAGCTGTTTTTTTTTAAATCTGGCAGAAGCACTGAGTTATTGTAAGACAAAATGAAAATATAAAATATCAGTAGGAAAAATTGCATGGTTTCCCAAATAACTTAGGTGCTAGATGAAAACCAGTTTGATGAGGATTGGCGCTGCTCAGTGGCCACAGAAGGCTGATAATTGTTAAGGACAATGTTAAAAACTGTGATTTACAGCAACAGTTCATTGCTGGAAGAGTCTGAAATTAACTCAGTGGATTTGCATCTCCCATAAATGAATTGGAATGTAGTTATATAAATCAGAATTCTCAAAATTTCACAAATGTTTAAATATAAATGTTCATGTACTTTCAGAAATGAATTTAAGTCAGATGCATGATGGAATAAATTTGTTAATGAACACATGCAAAAAGGTTATTAAGTTCTAAACTGGAAATGATATCCCACATTCTGTTAAAAGCTGTACTTGGGGGAAGAAAAACTTTGAGGAAGAGGAAGGGCTGAGTTACCTGGCTGTGCTACTGCTGTGCTACTGCTTGGCATATAAAATGATCCTTTGTATAATGCTAACAGTTGATCCTAAATATACAAAGGCTGAAAGACTGCAGAAATTGTTCATGCTTTTAAAACAAGTACGGCATTGCTTCCCCCACCCCACCCCTCTGTATCTCTCAGCATTTGCATATCTACCTGGTCTGATGCAACATCTAGCAAATAACTACAAACACTGGAAAAAATTAGATGAATCAAAGTGTAGGAGCCTTCGTCTCCCTTCAGAGAATAATCTTGGAAGCTGAAGCGAACAAAAGAAAGATCATAGCCTACCACCTACACTGTGAACCATATACTGGTATGGACCCAAGAAGGGTTGAATTTCCTTCACAATGAAGTAACCAACTGAAAAATGCGGAGAAAAATCTTGTTTCTCAATTTTAAATAGTTCAAAATTCTATAAAACTATGAGCTTTTTTAGAAAAAACAAAGGACATAATTTAGAGACAAGAAATGGTTTATAAACACTATCCTGTTTTTTTGTGGAATAATAGATCCTTTTAAGGGTAGTTTTATAAAATGGTTGTAATTTGTCAAATGATATTTAATTTATTAGCCAAAATCAATTATATACATAAAATATAAAGCAAGAAAAAGTAGCTTCTTTGAAAAAAATTATGAACAATATTTAATTTAAAGTTTATTTTACAAAAGCCTTGTTCATAGCAAGTATGTATTACATTATACACTGGTCAGTTTTTTGACCCTGAGAACAACCGATTTGAATTCACCCATTGAGACCCTGATATCTCAAACATGGATATATCTCATTTCCCATTATATCTACTTCCAGGATCTACTGCAGATCTCTGGGTTTCCTCCTGCCACAGCCATGGGAGCCAGAGGTCTACCTTCAGATAGCCAGTCAGTCTTATAAGGACCCATTTGCTTGCTTTCTTCCAATGAGTAGAGCAAAAAAGCCTATGTGTTGACCCTATTGAATGAGAATTTCTTAATGTAATTGCTGATCTGTCAGACTTTGTTCTCATTTATACATTTATGATTACTGTGATTCAGGCCTGTCTATGCGTGGAGCCCTCCTCCCTATGCAGGCTTCCCAGCAGATTTCATTATTAGGGGCAAGTTTGTATGCCCAGAGAAGCTCCCTCACTGGCTCTTTGTTACAGTGAGGACTTGCTGCACACTGTGATTTTTACACATAAGAAATCCTTGTATGTGTTTTGCTTGTTAACTAATCTTTTAGAAAATTGTAGTTGATATAAATTCACAAATTAGACAAACCCATACTTTTCTCTGCCTTTTAATAGGTAACATCAGCCATATATGAAAGTCTAGACAAGTAGTAAAATGAACAACTAGCACTCAGTTTTAAAACATTTATTTGCATCTGCCACAGTATGCCATGCTCTATGATGTTGTACAGTTCCAGATTTCATCTACATGCTTAGAAGAGGAATTGCTGGGACAGATCCTATGAGCAGAAAGTGACAGATGCTTTATATACATGAGCCGTAAATAAAATAAATCCAGCTTATATATTATGTAATATATGAGCCATATTAATAGAAAATCTCCAGAATTGACACCCGTACAAAGGCCTCCAACCCTCTTTCTTAGAGAAGGGAAATGGATGTTCATCCCTCTATGAGGGGTAGGAAACCCCAGTGCCTTGATGTCCTGGATTGCAGCCATAGCAATTACTCTAAAGACCTTAGTGTTAAGAACATAAGCCACTTATATGCTGAATGCTGTAACCTCTACTAATATTAAAAATGTGTACTTAAAAATTAAAATAATATAGCCCTAATGATGTGGTTCATGTACTGAATGTAACTTTCTCATTCAAGTATGAAGTTTTTACATTAGATGCCAAAGCACAAATATTTTTACATTTACTTTAAACATAGTGGAACACTGTGATGGGGCTTGTACTGGATAATGAATGAAAACTGTGCTTTTACACAACTGCCATTGATTTAAATTGAGATCACATAGGAGCTATTCCTAACAAATTGAGGTTTTTCTTTCAGTACCCTGTCTTCTAGTTTTCATTAAAATAGAAGCATTCTTTAAATAAGCTCATGAGCTTAGACAATCTTCACTTACTTGGCCATTACTCAAACATTATTCTACTTAACTAATAATTTATATTGTGCTTTATAAGAAGTTCTTGAAAAATTGACATTTAATGTAGAGTAGTGTACTGCCCGTCAAAAAGGACTCTGATTCTCTTCTGTACAGTCAGAGAAAATAAAACAGGTGAACTGAAAAATGACAATGATTGTAGCTTAAAGAATGTGCCAACATTTTTCAATGTTTTGTATCAAGTTATGTAAAATTGTATTATACTCTCATACTTCCCATGCTGAGAAATGTACAAAAGCTATATTTTTGTTAAAAATGTAATAGGATCTAACTTTGGTTGCTATGTATTAAAGTGCTACATTGTGTTTAAAAATTTTGTGTTTCCTGCAGAATTCTTCATTGCTATTACGTATTTCTTATCAAAGCCTATATCTGATTAAATTTTAATTAACTTTTATTCATATTGCCTTAGTTGCCATTTTATTTGGAATGGATATGATCCAGGAGGAGAACCCTTCCCATTACCAATCGCTTCAGAAAAAAATTGGCAGGGGTTATTGTCCAAAACAGTGAAATGTGTTGGAAGTAATAAAGGCCCTTTTTCTCCTGGCGGGAGGGGGGAGGAATAGATCATATTTTGCTTTCACTGGGAATGTTCTATATTAACCCTGCTCAGGAGCTGCTCTCGCTTGTGAAATAAAAATTGAATTCAAATCTTTATATACATGCCCAAATTTTATTTTTCCTCATGTACACTATTCAGTCGGTCAATCACAAAATAATAAGCAATGAAGACTACAATACTGTAAATATGCCACATATAACAAAAGCCTCGACTTTCAAGAATCCTCCACTTCTGTGCTTACTTGCAAGTTCTTTAGCAAAGAATTTTGACGTGCAGAATTTCTCATCAGAGCTGGCTTTGAACCTGCAACTTTTTTTGCTCACAAACTGTCCTACATAATGTAGACTTTGAAGAACAAATATAGACTACACTATTTTGTCAAAATATTTGAGCTGCCAAATCATTCAGTGAAATTCTTTGTCTAAAAGGTTTATTTTGTACAAATCTGTAACATATTTCTAAAGCTCTCGTCAATTCTCTATAGACGTCTGCCTCAACATTCAGTTTAACCCCTGACGGCATATGGGGAAAGAATAGCTTGACAATCCATAGATCCTAATCTGTTACTTCCTGACATAGAGGATCCTTCAAACTCACAAGTAAACTATAAGTTATCACAGAAATTCACTGAAGGCTTGTCTGGCCAGAATCTCAACATTTGGCATAAAATCATAATAAGTATATTCATTATGCTGTTGTTAAATTAGAGCAAAGCAAAATCTTCAAAATGAAATACCAATTATTTGCTTCTATTATCTATCATCAAATGCTATTTCTTGGCAAGAAAATATGCCATTGTAATATCTAGTGTTTAATAGGGCTGTACAGCAATCTGGATTCAGTCAAAAAGGTGCTTTGGGATATGTAGGATATCATACACCAGCTGCCTGCCATTCCTGAAATGAAATTTCACTTTTCCTGGGATCTGACAAAGGGCAGTCATAAATAACAAGTGATTGAACTCAAACTGTAGATTTGCATTTGTTTCACCTGTCCTTAGGAAAATGTAAGGAACGGCTTGAAGGCACCGTCAGAACCTTGATGTATTTATCTGGTGAAAAATCCAAAATTTGGCAATGTCCCTGATTAAGGCATTGTGGGCTAAACAGAACGGTCTGTGTACCAACATTCAGTTTCTGTGTAGAAACTAACAGTGCTGGGTCCTCATTCATCTAAATTTATAGCAAATTCGGTAAGAAAAAACACCCCTTAAATATATATTTTAAAACAAACATAAAATTATACCCACAGTTATTTTACATTTTTAATTTTATTAAATATGCCTATTTGTATTTTATATATTATTTCATCTCAGACCTTAAGTGCACATCTTCAATTTGTTCCAACTTATGAAATAATATTAAGCTGCGCAGTCTTGACTCTCGTTCTCCATCTTTCCATAGAATAATAAGGTGATCAGCAGAGCATGTTGCTAGGCCGTGCTCACCAAAATAAAGGAACATCTGCAATTAAAAATCATCAAAATAATGTATTCAACTATCAGATGTCATAAACATCCCTAATAAATAAAACTAGTCAAACAAGTATTTTTACAAAATTGTACATGTTCATTACAATAGTAGTGAAGTAATGAATAGTAATGAACATGTTCAAAATTTATCTTCAGAACATCCAAGCAAACTAGCAATGGTAAAAAAAAAAATTAGAACAGCTATAAATAATAAAATATTTCCAAAAGTGAACATAAAGGTCAAGATCTAAAAAGTGATTTGAGATGTATTAAAAGGCTTGATTACACTGCATGAGGTTTGTAGCCTCATTGTACAAACATTCCCATGTTATAATAGGTCTTCACGTTTTTTATGAAATAAATCCAAAATGTCATATGAAGTAGCTGCCAAATTACCAAAATGCAATCAAATTGCAACAGTATGCCCACATCTTTATGTGAAAAAGACAACCATATATACTTATTCTATCTTTGAAATATTAATGTTATGTAAATAGCATTGTGTGAAATTATTGTTTCAATTTTAATTAAATCTATATATAGTTTTTAGTTCAAATATACTAAATCTGCATGTTAAAAGCATCATTTAACAAAGCATTAAATAAAATGCAAAGAATGGTAATAATTTGGTATCTGAGAATTCTGGGCAAGCAGAATATCAAATGAATAAACATATAGCAAATTTCAATGTAACTCTAGATATAGACAAATAGCTGAAGACAGATTGGTATGAATCCACAAAGTGAAACTGTGGGCACAAATAGATGAGTTTTGTTAAAATAATATACAGGTAGTCCTCGTTTAGTGACCATTCAAAGTTACAATAGCACTGAAGTGATTTTATGTCCATTTTTTACAGTTATGACCTTTGCAGCATTCCATGATCATGTGATCAAAATTTGGTTGTGTGGCAACTGGTTCATATTTATGACCGTTGCAGTGTCCTGGAATCATGTGATCACCTTTTACGACCTTCTGACAAAGTCAAACGGGAAGCCAGATTCACTTAATAACTGGGTTACTAACTTATCAACTGCAGTGATTCACTTAACAATTGTGGCAAGTAAGGTCGTAAAATGGAGCAAAACTCACTTAACAAATGTCTCACTTAACAAGAGAAATTTTGGGCTCAATTGTGGTTGTAAGTCGACCCACTAAATAAAAGAAATTCTTGAGAAACCATTTTTAAAGAGTCACTTCATAAATAAATCTTCGTAGACAGAAATGACTGTGCAAACATATTGCATATTTCACCATCACAGTTTTTAGGGAACCTTTTAAACATGATCATTTCATTTTGCTATGATAGCATAGCCGTAGCACTTAAGATTTATATACCACATCACAGTGCTTTGACAGCCCTCTCTAAGCGTTTTACAATGTTTACAATCTAGGTCCTCATTTTACAAACCTTGGAAAGATGGAAGGCTGAGTCAACCTGAGTCAGGTTCAAACTCCAGGCCATGGGCAGAGTTGGCCTGCAATACTGCATTTTAAACATGATCATGTAATTTCATACATAGCTATCAAACATTTTTCCTACACCAATGCAGGAATAAGATAAAATGTTCTTAGGACAAAAAAAAATCCCCAAGGACAACCAAAGCCAAGGTAACAGTTATCTTAAAAAGTATCCACCATACAAAAGCAACTTCTGTTATCTGCTGTTCTAGATCCAACAAACCTGCACCGCTGCAGAGTGTCCAATCAGATCCCCAGTAAGGTCAAGGGAAAAAATAGTAGCACACTCTGGTGTCTTTTTAGCTGTGTGATTTGCTTGTTTGCTTGTCCTACCAAATCCCCAGATATTGAAAAAACCTGGAATATAAAGAATTTTTTTTTTTTAAAGTAGATGTTTGTCTAGCCACCAAACATTTTCTGTTCTGTTCACACCCAAAATCTGATAATCAAAAACTTTGCTGAATTAGCATTTATTTTATTTGCATCCACTCTTGCTATTGCCTATGTATAGAGGGTAAGTTACCAGCCACATTGACTGAAGACTAAAGTTCACTTCAAAATATTATGTAATCATAATCATGTTATATGTAAGAATAGAAATGTCTAATTCAGATCACATAGTTTGGAATAAGCTAAATAATTAAATGTTAACATTTATTGTGAACAATAGACCCAATGTTGAATGAAATCAGTTATAAATAATACCAGCTATTTATATTAAGCAATATACATTTTTAAGCCATAAAATATGCAGCCACAATAAATGGATAAAAATGTAGCTAAGGTAATCCGGTCATTTTACTTTAATTTACTATCTGTGTCCTTAGTTCAACAGCCGCTGCCAGAGCCTTCTGAAGTGTCATGTCATAACTTCAGGGCAAGAGCCTGAGATAATCATAGTTATTTCAACCTTGGTTTTTAAATAAACCTTGACTTATTATATAAATCTTGGTTTTTTTTGTAAAGGCCAGATTAATTTTCACTAACTCCACCACTTCATAGTTGCAATGGCAAAGCCCTTTTGCAAAAGGTATTCCTCTCAAATCTATGTTTCAGCCAGTGAGGAAAAAAACATTTAACCTAGCTTGTTAAAACAACCTGATATTTGCTATTATTATTATTTCTAAATAAGGGGCTATCCGAAAGGCATAGTTAAATGTGTAGCTGGAAGTTAGGCAGATTTATGGTATATCTGGATACCAGTGCCTCACTAACGTGAGACATTTTTGGAACTATAATTTGCACTGGCACTTTTAAATAGGTTGATTTTGACTACTCGTAATAGAAAAAGAGAATAACAGAATTGGAAGGGACCTTGGAAGTCTTCTACCGGTAGTCCAACCCTAGCACAAGCAGAAGATTCTACTATTTCATACAAATGGTTGTCCAATATCTTTTTTAAAAACTTCCAGGGTTGGAGCATTTACAACTTCTGGAGGCAAGTCATTCCACTGATCGATAGTTCTAATTGTCTCCTTGGTTCTAGATTTGTTCTCTTCTTGATTAGTTTCCATCCATTTCTTCTTGTCCTGCCTTCAGGTGCTTTAGAATAGGTTGGCTCCCTCTTCTTTGTGCCAGCCCCTTAGATATTGGAACAGTGCTATCATGATTATAAACAGGACCGCTTATTCTCCATATAGCAATACACAAACATGCCTTTTCTTCAAAATTGGTTGGCTGAAACAATCATACCTCTAATTCATTTAGCTATTCATTAAATTTAATGGGATGAAATTTATTCTTGCCATTCCGAGACAATCTATGAGAAAAGCCACACCATCATATCCTATTGTAACCTATTTTTATATAAGGCTACAATATGGCAATAAATTTCTTATTCAGAAGGAATAACTCTACTTTTTCCGTACAATGGCTCTAGGATTAAATGCAAATCTTAAGCTGAGAAATATTGCTCCATTTAGAGAACATGTGTACTTTTCTACTAAAGACAATATATGCTTTTTACTTTTCCTAAAATAAAAGCAAAATATTGTCTAGAGTCAAATAAAAAAGGATCTGCTTTGCTTTCAAAATTTTCACAAATACTACTAATAATAAAAGGACAGAAGAACATCTTTACTATTATAAATGGGACTCTGAGTAGATAAGCAATGGCTGATCACACTCATTTTTATGCAATTAATCTTATTTTTTTGTATACAGACCTGATGGAACAGGTTCAGCTGTCAGATGTTGTCTTTCACGTAATTCCCACATACGAACACTACCATCTTCTGAACACGATATTAATTTCCTATAAGAATAAATCAAATAGTTGTGAAGAAGCATATTTGCACAACTATATAAAATCAATTGACACTAATTTTTTAAAAGTAGTGTTTATCTCTAGAATTGATTTTATTGATTTACCTACATAATTTGTTGTTTTATCAATAAGTCTAGGCAGTTTATAACCAATCAAGTTTAAAAAAAACACAATTAAGCCTAAAACAACTGGTTTCATCACAAATGAGATAATCCAATTGAAACCAGAATGGGGAGGAATTCAATGTAAGGAACGTTTAAAAGAAAAAATGCATAAATATTAAGCATGTCCCTGATCATCTTTCTGAAAGTAAAGAAGGTATGAAATATGCAATATAAATTGCACCTGTTAGGAACGTTGGTAATATGCAGGACAGTGGAATCATGAGCAGTCTTCTGGAAGGCAATCACACGTTTCATCTGAAGGTTATATACATAGATGCCTTTGCCAACAGCAGCAAAAACACACTGGAAAAAATAGTCAGTAAAACATCTTAACAAAAGATACGTATTTTATGTAAGAGGTTTCCAATTATTTCTAATTAAGTAAAATATGTAAGAAGGGAAGAACTATGCACATCCCGATTTATGACTACTATATTTATTCATATATATTAGCCCTCAGTTTATATTAATAATATAATCAAACTATTAATCTATATATCTATAAAACAGACTGTGAGTGTGTATGTTTGTGGGTATGTCCCGAATAGGCTCTTCCATGCCTGCATGAATCTGGCCCAAACTTGCCAGGCACATACCTTGCACTCAGGAGACAAACACTGGGGGTGGGGTCAGCAACGACGTTGGGCCTTCTTTGCCCCCAAAAAGACTGAACTCCACACACCCCACCAACATTGTACTGCGCATGTGCGAGGCAGCAATGACCAATCCAGCCAATAGAAGCAAGGCATGCAAATCAGAGGCTCTCCAGCTAATAGAGGCAAGGCATGCAAATCGGGCAAAGAACACTGGGAATTGTAGGCTGCAGCACTCCCTGCTCAAGGCATAAATACCCGAGCGAAGCCGGGTTATCAGCTAGTTTCATCTAATATGAAACATAAAAATACTTTTTTCAGGTATTATTACTACTGAAGTTGAAATATATTGGGCACCAAATTTCAGTGGACTCAAAACTATAAAACCTATTTTATTACATCTTTGCCAGAAACTCAATTATTTAATAGTATAACAGAGTTGGAAGGGACCTTAAAGGACTTCTGGGGTTCTGATGATCAAGGCTTCCTCTTATACCATTCTGGTCAAATGACTGTCCAATCTCTTCTTAAAAATCTCCAGTGATGGAGCACCCACACTTGTTACTGACTCTATTTTATTAAATGTATTATTCACTGCAATTTAATGAGTTTTCTTTCCCAGATTGTCATGGCAGAAATACACCTACAAATAAAAATACCTTTAAAAACACTGCAATTTTGAGAAACTGAAGCATGCATGGAAATCATTGCAGTGTTTTTCAGATTTTCAATTGCACAAGAGGATTTGCAACATGAGTTCCCATTTGAGCCATCTCTTGCATGAGTTAGTCAATAAAGTAAACCGAAATGTTAAGATTACTGTTAAATATAAGGAAAATAGGAAAACGTTTCAGAATTTAACTTTTTCTGAATGAAAATTCATTTCAATAATGAGGATTTTACTCACAAATTATATTTTTCATATTCCCATGTACCTCATTGCTACTAATATTGTACCAAGTACATTAAAGTATATTCTACTTCAGTTTTGAAATGAAGTCATCCATCTGCATTTAATGGTCTTATATATGAATGATTTTCATTTACAATGGCTAAAGGAAATTTTCAAACTTAAGACTACTTTATCCATAGACCCTTTGCTTAGGACTGATTAACAGTATTTCTAGTTGGGTTGAAAATAACATACAACTGGGAAATAATCCAATTATGTAATAAGGTATCATTTATTAACAATGAAGCATGTAATTTACATAACTTTTATACTATTATTTTTACCTCATCATCAGAAGTTAAATCCTGAATTGACATTTCATTTTGACTTTCTGATAATTTTATTTCTTGTTGGGGGTTCACATGAAGAGATGCATCCCAATTGCATTCATATGCTCGCATTGTCCAGTCCAATGAATTCCACACAATCATTTCACCAGCATGGGAGCCACTCGCAAAAATCAAATCTAGATATCAAAATAGTAAACACTGGTACTGATAAATGGCAATGTATTTTTTATTCAAACATTTGGATTAAAAAATGGGCAATATATTATGTTTTATAAAGAGAAATGTTTGTAAAGGGTATAATCCTTTCCAAAAAGGGGGATTTAAGTAAAGTCATAGAGAACATAGTAAAATGTTCTATTGCTCCAGGCTACTGACTGGGAACTGATGATATTTAAACTAACCATGGCTTGCTGAAACCAACCATTAAAATATTTCCCAGAAGCGTAATTTTACTTTGCTGTTACCTTCGTCTCATCTCTCTAAAATAGGAACCATAACTTTTTACTAGACAGTAAAACTATGTTGTCTCTTAGTGTATCACAAAAGACTCATCTTTGTAAAATATAAAGATTCTGGATTTCTTTCCCAAGTCAGCCTTCAAGAATGTGCTATCTTATTCCTCTCTGCCCTCCTCCCCATATTTCTAGTATATTTGGAATATTTAAAAACAAAAACTTCTAACTTTATTAGGGAAAGGTTTGTAGAGGTATATAAATTCCAGTTGGCAAAGATAGAAGATAGTTATGAAAATATGTAATGTGTAATGAGTGTTGTACCGATCATTACAAATAATAAAACTGGAAACAGGCTTACCACTGACACTGACCAATGACACAATATTATCCTGGTGATCAATTAGTCGTTTTATTTCAGACACATCCCATTCGGTTCCATCTCTGGAAACTTTCAATTTTAGAATTACTTGGAAGAAAAAAATCATGTTAAAAAAAACTATTAAAGTATAGGAAACTGTATTATCTGAAATATTGTTCTTTACTTGCTATCAGCCACATATTTCTGGTAGTTTTAGCCCATAATGCTGTTTTCCAGGATATACCATTCCATTACCATTCCTTCTTTTCTGTGTTTAGTCAAGATGCAGTACTGTTTCCCTCAAAATAAGACCCTTATATTTTTTTGACACCAAAAAAAGGCATCAGGTCTTATTTTTTGGGGGGGGGTGTCATTCACTGACTCACTTCACTTGCGCGCATCTCCCAAAGCCTCTTTTTCACTATCAGAGGCCTTCAGGAACTTCTTCATCCAGCAAAGCCAGCAAGGCTTTTCTGAAGGCTCGATCTGGAGCTCTGTTATCAGCTACAGAAGCCTTCAGGAAAGCCTTGCCGGATGCAGCAAAAGAAATGGGCCGAGGTGTGTGAGGCCTGGCTGCAACTATCTGAAGGTAAGTAGTAGCATAGCTCCACCCCCCAAACCCACCCTAGCTTAATTTTTACCTGTGCACCCTGGAGTGGGCAGGGTCTTACTTAGGGCTTATTTTGGGGAGTAGGACTTATATTGGGTGCACGTGTAAAAATCAAGCTAGGACTTACTTTCTGAGTAGGTCGTATTTTCGGGGAAACACAGTATTTGGGGATGATGAAAGGGATGAAAAATCCCTTTTAATGTTTGAAATTACAATATTTTCTGTTATATATGATAAGAGATGCTAGTATACTATGCTGCAGATCTATGCAAAGGTGCTTGGGGATAATAAAAATGAACTATATGCAAAGAAACTATAATAAAAGAAAAATACCAAAAAGACAGGCAGTTATCTCAAAGACCAGGTCGAGATATATAAATATAGCCATTCAGAACTGTTATTCTAAATACTATTGAAAATGTATCTCCAGAATTTGCTTAAAATTGAAAATAAAGAGAAAATGTTTTGAAATTTTAAATCTAAGCTATTTGTATGTTGCACAGATTTATTTATTGATTTGATTTCTATAGCCACTCATCTCACCAAACAACTCTGGGCGGCTCACAATTCAAAAACACATTATTACAATTAAAATATTAAAAATATTTTAAAACAATAAAAGTAGTAAAAACCATTAAAATAATAAAATACATCAATAGTTTTTTAATAATAATGTTTATCTTTGTAATTACTACAACGTGCCATACTTCTTATGGAGAATAGCACTCACTATTAAAAAACCAAAAATCATCTAGGCTCCTTTCTTTAATTTCAGTGAAAGAATTAGGTATCACAATTCATAACTATAGTTAACTAAAGTAGTTCTCAATTTATGACAATTGAACTCAAAATTTCTGTTGCTAAGTAAGATATTTGTTAAGTGGATTTTGTCCCAATTTATGACCTTTCTTGCCACACTTATTAAGTGAATCACTGCAGTTGTTAAGTTAGTAACATGGTTGTTAAATGAATCCAGTTTTGCTCATCAGAAGGTCGCCAAGGGTGATCACATGACCCTGGATCCTATCAGGATCATCATAAATATGAGTCAATTGTCAAGAATTTTGATTATGTGACCATGGAGATGCTGCAACAATCGTAAATGTGAAAAACAATCATTAGTCACTTTTTTCAGTTCCATTATAACTTCAAACGGTCACTAAATGAACTGTTGTAATTCAAGGATTACATGTACAAGAAAAGATTATCATCATTCTAATATTGATAAACACATTTTAACTTATAAAAAGCTGAATAAGATTTTCCCTACTGTAGAAAGTAAAGAAGATAACTTCATGGAGCTATACAAGTTACACTGCCAAGCTAAACACTAAGTCGAGAACATCAAGATGTTTGGAAGTGGCTTGCAAGATTGAGGTCAGTCCCACTAGTTAGACCAGACCAAGAAATCAACTCCATAGGAAGGCTAAAATTACTTTTATTATGACTGGCTATAGTAGCAAAATCTTCAAGTCTGAATAGATTGTACTTTTTATTCCTCTTATAAGAAAGAGTTTCCTCAAGCTACTTCTGAATGTTATCTGGACATTCTGGACATACACAATGTTTTACGACTTGTTGGAGTTTTCCTATCTCCATCAAGGTCATCTTCCTTACTCTCTATAACTATTTATACTAGGAGTGTACAACCACATGTAAATCTGAATGACAAAAGAGAAAAATTATTCCATTCTCAGTGAACTATCAATTTACCTATATTTAACTAAGTTTAATTGTATTACATTTTAATTAATTATATTATATACAAGTTAAACTCCATTTTTTATCCTGACTCAATCAACTGTTTGAAATGTGAAATGTGGATTCCAGTTCTAGCCATTCAAAGATCAAATGTGGTGCTCAGCCCACAAGAGCTGGCACTTCTCTAATTTACAGTAATACTTACTCAATTCTTTGCCAACAGCTGCTGCCACACAGTTTTTCGGCAATTCAATCATAGCACTGATATCTTTATTAAGAAGGGGGGAAAGTAGAACAAATAGGAAATTAATATCTAGCTTATATGTTATTTTTAAAAAATGTGCTACTCTCTGACTATTCTCAGAGGGCTACTTAAATCAGCTGATATATGCTTTCTAGGTGATTTCATGAAAGCCATGAAAAAAAAGTTATACAAAACAATTTTTATCTGTGTAGGAGATAAAACACAAAGATACCCCATGAAAGATGTTCCGATTTTTTATCAACAGATTTTGAGACAATGGCTAGTGTTGGGAGAGCTTATTGGATATAGCTGAAGGTGTGCATAAGGCAGAAAATGCGTTCAAACCTGAAACAAATACTATGTTCAGCAGTTCTGCCAAATTGTGCTGGATGTAGTGTGGTTCAGCAAAAACCAAATCCTCCTCCCCCAAAATTGGTGGGTTTGCACTTCAGTTGAAAGAAAATCCAGAGTAATCACTTTAGTAGGGCAAGACTGGTGTGTTTTCTCCATCTCTTCTATCTTTCCTTGAATGGTCTGTCGGCTGGCCCATCTACTAATTAGCCAAGTGCCTTTCATTCCCTATCTTTTCTTATGTTGCACTTGAAACCAAGAGCACCAGCATAAAGGGAGGTAAGGAAAGGCAAGCTCTTGGAAAACTGGGGAAATGGGCAGGCAGTTTGGACATGCTGAACTTGAAGTCAAAGGCACTGGTGGTGGATACCCCATTGGGTACATCCATCTCCCAATATTCCCAACATTTTATTTTTCCTGCTTCACCTTTGCTACTGCATACTACCAATGACCTTAGATTTTTCTTCTTCTCCCATATAAAAACATTTATTTTTGAAACATTTGTATTCTAGTCCATGTTCAGGCCAAAACATACATGTCTCAATCCAGACATATATGTCAGGCTTCACCCAGCCCTAGTCTCTAGGAATCTTTTGCATGTTTACATCTGGCCATGGTCAAAATGTCCAGTTTTCAAAGCAAACTGTTTGAAATTGTCAGTATATTGTGAAATTAAAAAGAATTTTCAACATGTCTTCTGTCAATTCACATTTATGGATATGTTCAGCCAATCTCCTACCTGTTTCTTCTACATAGTAGTAATTTTAGACTGAGCCAGATCCAAGAATGCAAAATAATTCCTAGAGACTTGGCACACCAAGTCAGTTATTAGCAGATGAATTGAGGTAATTCTCAATTCAAGCAAAGTCAAGGAAAGAGGCTAACAGCTCTATCTGATACATCAGATCCCATCACAGATCTAATAAACAACCAGATAAGTTTGAATCAGTGTCAGATAAACAAGAACAATAAAGAAACAAATAATAAGCCATTCAAAGAATAAAGATGAAAGGATGTCTCAGTCGAGGATGATAAGGAAAATAGACTGGGTTATGAAAAGAAACAACAAAAATGATGGGAAATGCAAGTAAGATTTTGTTGCTGTTATATTTGAAAGTCCTACATGTGTCCAGTAAGAAAATAAATTCTAATGGATATTCTTTTTTCCCCCTTATTTTAGAAACAGAAATTAATATATTTGAAATCAATAAATTTGATATAGGTATATGTATTTGTAGTTCCATATACACTAGTAAACCAAATGCTTCTCAAAATGTAGCTGATCCGCGGGCTGTGGTTAAAGGGCCCAGCAGCCATGAGTTGACCGTGCTCGCCGCCTCCTGCACCTCAAAAAAAATAAGACCTCCCCGAAAATAAGCCCAAGTGCTTATTTTCAATCCTAAAAGAAAATAAGACTCGGTCTTATTTTCGGGGGAAACACGGTATATGTTATTTTTAGAATCAAAGAGACTTTGCCAGATTAATGTTATAACATTATATAGATTCATTCTACTGTTTAATAACTTATTTAAATTTGTTTACCTGCATCAGTTAGGTGACTTGTCTTACACAACAGATCTAATTTTCGGTTCCAAACACACAAATCACTTCCTCCAGAAAGCCATACATCCATTCTTTGAAGAACAGTCAAACACTACAAATTACAAAATTAGATATATAATATGAAGTATGTTTTCAAATAAAATTATCAGGTTTAGATACTAAAATTTCAATTTCCTAGTAACATTTACAGTAGATACTAAAACATTTAATTTCCTCCCAGTAACATTTATAATCATTTATAGAGCTTTACATAGTTTATGAAGCAGAAAGGGAAAAAGGGAAAAAAGTAAACTCTAATATTTCAAGATCATGTTGAATTATAAATGCAGTTGAATATGTGTCTTCTCAAAGGCAAAAAGGTAAAGGTTTTCCCTGTCTGGACATTCCTGACTTTAGGGGATGATGCTCATGTCCATTTCTTAACTGAGGGAGCCAGTATTGTCCAAGATTTCCATGGTTATGTGGCCAGCATGATTATACACCAAGGCGCACAGAACGCAGTTATCTTCCCATCGAAGTGGTACCTTTTTATCTACTTGCATTTGCATGCTTTTGAACTGTTAGGTCAAACAGAACTCCAGTCTTGATCCCAGGTTGTCAGCTTTCCAGCTGACAAGCTCAGCCTCTGAGCCATTGCGCCCCCCATATTCAATAATACTTATTTTCAAATTAAGCAGGATTGCAATTTATATTTTTCAAATCTTTGAAATATTTTTTGTCAAGACAATATCACATTAAGAATGATTTCATATCCCATGTCTAAAAGAAAGCAACTCAAAATGAGACTTTGAATACCACAAAAATAATTATGTTCCAGGTTTTTCAAATAGGTTAACGTTAAATATACAAAACTGAAATTAAAATTTTACATTGCAGAGAAGTTACCATATAGTACCTCAGCACTGCCACCTGAAAAGTATCGATATTAAAGACCAATATTAACATTGCTTTCCACATTCTGTGTCAGATAGAAGCTTAGAACTACAGTCTTGAACTATGACCAGTTGTTTAATGACCATTCAGTTACACCAGCTTTTAAAGAGTGCTTTGTGGCTTGTAAATCATTTCTGGCTACCATAAAACATTGCACAACACCCTTGGTCACATGACCACATTTCGGGCATTGACGCCAGCTTTCCCAGAAAATCAATAGAGAAGACAGCAGGAAGGTTGCAAACAAAGTTGACAAAGGGAAGCTGAAATCCTTCAAGATTTCACCTCCATACCTGCAGCCTGCTGAAGAATCTCCCTTCGGTACAAAGAGGAAAGCTGAAATCCTTTGTTGGCTGCAGGAAAGCTTAAGAATGAAAGACAGGCAACTATTTTGATCCATCCAAAAGACCCAGATCATCACTTAATGACTGCAACTAGTAGTGCTGGGATTGTAGTTGTTGACCAAAGCAGTCATGTGAGCATCTTGTTTAATGATTGCTTCATTCAGCAATCAAGATTCTGGTCTCAATTGTGGTCGTTAAATGAGAATTTTTTACAATTGTCTAATAAATGATAGAAGCATGTATTTGTGCATTTAAAGGAATCTTCCACCATAATCTCAAAGATATAATTTGAGAAGTAATCAAGAATGCATTGGTTGAGATCCATAGGCTTCCAAGATTATACAAAGCTATTTATAGTAGTGATTAATATTCTTGTAAATGGACAAAGTGATTGAATCCATCCTATTGTAATGTGCACTGGCTCTAACTAAGAAGATTGAAAATATATGGTTCACTGAACTCTCAAGATATCTAAAAAGGAACCCAAAGTATCTAAGATTAGACACAGGCAAACACCAAAATGTGCAAATTTGTTAGCTGTGATTGGATTCTACAGTATGTATCGAATATGTAGCTGATACAACTGCAGCCTTAAGACTGACATTGTAGGATTAAAATTTAAATCAGGGGTTTCAAACTGGCGGCCCATGGGCCGGATGCATCCTGTGCAGGCTACACCCACCCCAGCTCCATGAAGGGGAAAAACGTCATGATGTGTCACATGACAGCAACGTCACGCTGCGAGTTTGACACCTGTGATCTAAATAAATTAATAGAAAAAATCACATTCAGTTTTACTTACCTTTACGGTGGAATGAAAACAGGATACTCTGTGAATTTGCCTGCCATTGTCACAATCCCAAACCTGGTTTCAATCATTAAGGACTAAGAATAGCAGCTGAAATATGTTATATATCTATGATTTAAAAAATTGAGGCATAAAATGGAGGAGTCAGTTAGATATGATTCTATTTCTCACAGCTATTTCCTATGCAAAAGTGTTTCCTTGAGCCTCTTACTATCACACAAATGATGGAAGAAGACATCTGTAGAATTTATTTCCTTACTGTAAGAGAAGAAAAAGCACCAGGTATACAAATATGCAAAAACTTTCCCTGAGACTTTTTATTGTTCAACCTGCAGATTCTTAATTATCACCAACAGCTTTTTTTGTCAATGAAGATTTGTGCAGAGTAAACCAGGTTTTCACAACTGCATCTTATCATTGTCCTCTTTAGCCACACATCAATTTGTCATGGAAATGATGAAAGTCTATTGCTTTTATAGCTGTTTGCTCATTAAAACCCCAAACTTTGATGTAATAACACGATGAGCAATATGCACCATTTATTATGCAACACAAATCAATTCTGAATTTCTCTAGTCAAAAAGTAAAGGATACAACTACAGTTCTGTCAGCACTTGCTGTCAAAATCATATGGCATTTTTCTTCACAGGTATCTGACAAAGGAAAAGCTGCAAGAGCTGTGATTTTTTGTGTATGTGCATGTAGCTCGAATAACTTTTCTCCAGTCTGAAAAACAAAAACAAACCTGGCGTCATAACAACCGTGCTAAATGGACACAGAAACATGTGTTATGAAGAAACAATACAAGTAATCAGAATGCTCAAAATATTATTCATTTAAAAATGAGAACTGATACTATACAACGCAAATAACTGGTCCATCTAGCTTAACCTTCTCTCACCTGCTGCTGTTATTTGCCAGAAAACCCAGCTAATTCCTATCAATCTGTTCAGCATGCTAGCTAACGAATAACGATTACATTAGGTGACAGAAAACACATTTGGATAATGGTAGGCTGAGGAAGGTTAATCAGCATTGTGTGGGTAGAAGCTCTTAAAATTTCAAGCAGGATCTTTTCCATACTATAGATACTGTATGGGGTCATAAACGTGAGATGGGTTTGAAATACAAAGTGAATGAATGAATGAATGAATGAATGAATGAATGAATGAATGAATGAAAATCTACCCCAGAATGATGGCTTTCAATTTCTTTGTAACTATTCTTATAGCAAAATCTGAAAAATATTTGTATATTTCACCAGGCATGTTTCAATGCCCAATATGAAGTGCATTTTGCCTTTTCAAAAATACAATTTTAGAGACTTTTCTAAAAACATACCAGAGTTCTTATACTAAAAAGTCGAATTCTCTTAGTAATACAAAATAGGTAATTAAAAAAAAAAGATTATTGTATTTGATTTGTGTTTATATTAACTAAAATGATTTATTGTATTAATGCTAGGTATGGAAAAGAATGAAGAGATACGCAGAACCCAGAAATCAATTAAAATTTTTACTCTGACTTCTTAAATTTAGTTGGCACTTTGAACAGAATACAACATTTACTTTTACTACTTTAGACTTTAAATGCTTTTTAAAAAGAAGAAAAAAAGAAAATCAACATTCTTAAGAAGCTTGATTCTGTGGTCAAATGCCTTTCACTCAATACAACGCAGGTTAAGCCATGTATCAACTATAAAATGCTTCTATTTTTGAAATATCTAGCAGCACATTTGTGAGTACAAAAGTAGAAAGAAAACTCCATATTCATTACATCCAAGGATCAACAGCCACTGAGAGGCAGACCAGGCAGCCACACAAGGAACAGGTGAAGGGTCTGCTTCAACCTACTCTGCCATCTACAAGTACAGTAGATTTGGTGCAGCAACCCTTCCAAGGTGCTGAAAAATATGATGGTGCTGAAAATGTAAGTTTGTGATCAGCATGTCTCTCTCAGCCACAAGTTTGCCATTACAGTTACTACGCATTGTCTTGTGCCTAATGGGTTTTTTTCCTCCCCCCCCCCTCTTGCAGAATGGAGAGATTGCTTAAGCAATTTTTGAGACAATTTCTGCTGTGACTGACCCATTGTTTTTATCCCCTCTTCCCCGCAGAATAGAGAGACTGGAGAGGAAAAAATGACAAAGAGAAAGCAGACACATAATGAGGAACAGCAGCAGCTGTTTGCCTGGTGCATTCAGAGCAGGCAGCCATGCACAAGCTAGGCAAACAGCTGGCGCTAGCACATTTCTTTCTATGTGTATTTCCTATTGTATGTCTACTTACTCTCTTGCAATCCCTTCCTCTCTAATGAATATAAATACAAACAACAATTACTTTCTTGCTAATTATCCCAGCACCTGGATGAACATTCAAAATGGTGGAAGAGTGGGGGGGAAAGGAAAACTGAAGCAAAGTAATAAACACAGTTGTGGTCTGATTATAAATGAGCAATTAGTGACTCATAGCACTCCCTCCCACAACATATGTGCACCTGTGCCAGGCCTTTCAGGCCTCCCCAATCTCCTCCAGTACCCAGCAGTCTGTACCTGGGACTCCCTCTGGTTCCTGATAAACAACCCAAGATCCTGGGGTTACAACAATAAATGGAACTGCATGGATTGTCATAGCTAAACAATGCAATTACATGATGTCACACTTTAGGATCACCTAGCTGAGCTATCTCAATCCTAGTCCCTATTGCTGTCATAACTCAAGGTCTACCTGTACTGCGTAAGTGTCTGGTCATATAAAATTAAAAAATAGTCCACTGATTTGTTAACAGTATTGCAAAACATGTAGTTAAACCATTTTTGCACAAATATTCTAATACTGCACATATGCAAAGATATTGATAATCTAAATGCCCGTTTCATCTTCACCTTTTCAATTGTAAATTACATTCACAAACCCATGGTTCTTTATTATGACCTACAGAATGCATTTTTAAATTCATATTTCTGCTTCCGCAATAATGATTCTGTTATAAATCTTTGGAATACAAATTACTAATAATAGCTAATTTTATGTTTCAGCAGGTAATGAATTTAAACATCATCCATTCTATATCTATGGATATTTTTATAAACAATTTTTAATTTCCAAAACAAACCTGAACATTCCAGAGACATACAATTCCATCATCACCAGCAGATGCAAACCTAGTAATGAAAAAAAATATTGAAGACATCTGTAATTACATTACAAAAAAGCAATAAAAATGTTCATTGATAATCATTATTTAAATAGACCAGTGACAGATATATACAAAGAGAGATAAAACATTAACTGAACCTTAGAAAGTATACTTAAATCTTCAAAATGAGATCATGTTATTATTGAATAAATAAAATGTGTATTATATTTTTATATGACCAGGCTTCCATTTCAAGCACCTCTGCATTCATTTGTTATAACAAAGTCAAAATAGCCACCTAAAACATTTTTGGTATTCATTATTTTAAAAAGTAATTGCTGAATCCAGATAAGAAACACTAGCCCTCTACAAGCTAAATTTAAATCTGAAACTATACACTGAATTACTACTATCGCATTATGTAGCACAGATATACTTTTTTAAATTTTCTAGAAAGAATTAATGTCTCAATAAAGAATAATGCTTTAGATTTTTTTTTAAAAATAATTAAACTATGAAACTCAGGCTTTCATGTGACATTCTCCTGCCAGATCAATCTCATATTGCAAATGGATTTTTTTCCACCAAGTTGGTATTTCATGGGTCATCTGATTCTTTTCCAGTCATGATCACCATCCTCTATAATCTTGTCTATTTCCTGGAGGAGCACCAAATGGTCAAACAAGCAATTTTTAAAGTGTGTTACGAATTCAGTCCAGTTTAATGTGTCAAATGCTAGAGTATTACTTGCAATTTTATTTCATTCCATTTTTTGAAAGATGCTTGCTAAGGCTTAGCCTTCTTTAGTGATCTTGCAATCAATATGACCTTCTCTTCATGTTCAAAAACACAAAAGAAAAGAAGTGAAAAGCAGCTGCCTGTTAGGTTGATACAGGATTTATTTAGTATCTTCAGAAACCAATCTGAGAAAATTTTCCACTCACTGATTTTAGCTGAGCCACAGAGAAAACAAGAAAATCCCTCTGCAAAATTCTCAATAAGATGAAATTATCTAGAGAGCTGAAGCATGAAACCTGGCTTACAACAGTTGACAAAAATGCAATCAAAGAACTATGAAAACTAAATAAAATTGTTTCAGAAACCAAGTAACAATGCTAATGTTTTGGAAGGAATCAAATAAGATAATCATGTTTTAGTTAAAAATCCTGTAATGACTGAAAAAGGAACAATGAAAATAAAATTGTATTATAATTAAAGGAAGACGTAATATTCTTGTGTATAAATTATTCCTCTTTAAATAAATATTATCCAAAAAGTGATTTTATGTCAAATTTGCTTTAAAACTCTGCACTACATTTCACTGTGTAAATTTAACTATTCAACTAAAGGAACTTGAATTTGTACAAATTAACAAAACCTGCTCTTCAAAAATATGGAATAAAGTGTGACATGTCTGAGAGATATAATTGATAACATCAATAGCTAATTTCTACAGTTTATTCTATCTGTTCCGTGACTCAACAAAATCACAATAAGGTATCTTTTGTTTTGTGTAAAATGCTTTCTTTCCAATGTTTGCTGATAAGAAAATAATTTATAAAATGTATATAACTGTTATGAAATAATGCATTCTGAGACATCTGCTTCCAGTGAAGTGGGGAAAGCTAATGGCAATTAAAATCATACAATTTGCTTTGTCAAAATCTTTGACAGATGTCTTTTAATTAGGTTTTAGCTAAAGGCTTGTAGGGATTTCTTGTATCAATTTATATATAAGAATTAAGCATCATACATTTTTCAATTTGGGAAAACATTAACATTCATTTTAAAAAAATTAAAGTCATCTTTACAGTGCAAATGAGGAATACAGAAGTAATGTCTCACCTGTAGTCATCAATTGCCACTAGAAAACGCACTATATCATGGTGACCTTTCAGCACAAGAAGCTCAGTGTATGGATTCTGAGCTTGTTCTTCACCAATAGTCTGTATAGATTTCTAGAAAAATAAAACCGAGCATCACACAATTTATAGACTTAATATTTTTCAATCAGTAAGGTAAAGATAAAGGTTCCCCTCGCATATACGTGCTAGTCGTTCCCGACTCTAGGGGGAGGTGCTCATCTCCATTTCAAAGCTGAAGAGCCAGCACTGTCTGAAGACATCTCTGTGGTCATGTGGCCAGCATGACTAAACATCGAAGGCACACAGAACACTGTTACCTTCCCACCAAAGGTGGTCCCTATTTTTCTACTTGCATTTTTACATGCTTTCAAACTGCTAGGTTGGCAGAAGCTGGGACAAGTAACGGGAGCTCACTGCCACCAAACTGCCAACCTTTCTGATTGACTGCTCTTGGTCCCATCCTAACTACTGATTTAATATACAATATTTGTATATTCAGGCTCCCTTAAAAGCCAGACTATAAGCAGATATATTTACCATGCTGAGTAACATATTGTATGTATGGGAACAATTCTTAAATTTAGTTAAAATTCTATTGTATAAGTATCCTGTTAATTTAAGCATAGCTGCATATTTTCCAAGTTTAAGTTCCCAGTCAGATATTGTTAGAATTCTATTTTTCCTTCCAATATTGAGTCTAGTTTATTTTTGCTGCTCTAATCATGTATCTCTTTAAATTATCTTTCATTTTTTTCCTGAGATTTACTACTAGGAAAAATTATGATTTCATGTCAAATCACAATTTTTTGCATTATACTATATATGTCTTTCCGGTACTTTTGAGTTCATGTGGTAAAATGTTCCTTCTGTTTTGTGACATTTCCAACATTTATTGCAGTCTGATTTGTTTCAGTTATTATTAATGGAGTTGTATACCATCTATATATTTTAAAACATCTATGGCGTAGGGGCTAGTCTCTGAGACACTGCTTCATTTGTCTTCATTTGTTTATCAGATTATTTCAGTCTGGGCTGTCTCTATGATTTTATGGTTTTGGTTTTTCTTTCTTTCCTTTTTTTGCTAGCTTTGTATGACACTCAGAGTCGACTGGAGGTAGGCATCTAATAAATTTAAATAAATACATTTTGTACCAATTTTCCTTTAAGTTATAACTTGGTGTTTGAATAGTGAAAGTAGCTGAAAGTGATGAACAGACTAGAAAGCACCCTTTCTGGGGCCGTTGTAATTTTGAATGGTCATGGTTGTTAAACGACCAGTCGTATGTCAAGGACTACCTGTATGTCCAAAAATAGCACAGCTGATAATCAAAAGAAGTAGGCATAATGAAGTAGGAAGACTGTATATGACTTTCCACCCACTTGTTCCTCACTTGCCCTCTACCGACTGATCTGTTTAACAGCCTATACATTCCTGTCTGTAACAAAAGGGAGAATTATATTTAACCTGGGAGAGAGAGACTGCTAGTTTAGTCTCAAATGAACCATTTAAAGGTTTCTACTATTTCTGTCAACAGTGGATTTTGCATGACTCTTCTATTCTTATTAAGTGAGAGGGGACAATACCATTCTATATGTTCTAAGGCCATTTTATGTATTTTCAAACTATAGCCGATCATTGCCAGCGCTATATTGTTTAGATACTCAACAATTTGGGAGCCAGGGTGAAATTGACAAAACATTTGGCAATTTCTTCTGCTATTGTAATCTAAGTGATAGGAAAACTAGTAAACCAGGTCCTGAAGTCTTCTGAGTGGCTGTTAAAAACTCATATCGTTTCCATTGAAAAAGGAGTGCATTTATAAAACTGAATCTCCTCCATTCCCCACTTTAAATCCATGTTTCTTTTCTCAAAAGTTCTCTCTCACTTTCAACCATTTCTCTCCATATTTCCTCAGTCTTTTGCCTCCGTTTCCTTTATTTATTCCTTTCTTTTAGAAGAGGAAGGAAGAGTAGCTGCGCAGTTCAGCTTCATATTCACTAAGACAAACACACAGACAGAAGGAGCAGGAACTCGGTCTGAAAAATAAGAGGCGACTCTCCTACTTTGAGCAAACCACCTGCAGGGATAATGGCTCTTCTGTAATTACCGAGGGGTCGGTCTTTCGCAACGTAGGGCTCTCTAAAAAACAAACAGCTCCCCTAATTCCCAGCAATGTGGGAACTCTGGGAATTGGAAAGGGCCACCTCTTTGGAGGGCTTGGAGAAAACTACCACCTGCCAAGGCTCAAGGCTGTGTACCTGTCCTGGGGAAGGACAGGTACACAGCCTTGGAAGGGGCAAAAAAAACCCTCGACATTGCTCTGATTTCCCCAAGGCAGATACGGCGCTGCGTCCACCAGACATAAACGAAATAAACAAAATGCGGCTCCTCCCTTTGTCAGGACAGGAAAACGAAGGATTCCGTTGTCGCGCCGCACCTCTACTTATCAACGCCCCCCACGACCCATCGCGGGCTTTTACCTCGGCCAACCCTTGCGGCTCGCGGCCCGCTCCTATCAGCCACCGCAGCATTGCGAGAGGCGGAGACCTCTGGGATGACAGCCTTCGCGTCTCCGGTAGAAATGCCGGTAGCTGTCAGGCGCAGCTGGCGTCCCTGGCCTTAACGCGGAAGGCTTGTCCCTCGCCTCTCGCCGTACTTGCACGGGGGTGGGGGGGGGGGGGGGGGGGGGGGGTGGCCGGTACTGGGATAAGGCGGCTGGTCGCGGGAGGAAATTCAGCAGTTACCTCCGCGGCTAATCGGTCCGTTAGATAGAAATTCTGTTTTTTTTCCCCTAAACCCTTGCAGGTTTCCTGGATGCTAAACTAGATCCGACTAAAGTAGATCCGACTAGATGCTAAACTAGATCCGGCTAAACTAGATCCAACTAGATCCGGCTAAACTAGATCCGACTAAACTAGATCCAAATGGTTGCTAAACTAGATCTGACTAGATGTTAAATTAGATCCGACTTTGCTAAACTTAGATGTGACAGGTTACTAAACTAGATCCAGCTAAACTAGATCCGACTAGATCTGACAAATGGGCAACCATTTGACTACAATGGTATAATTCTTCTGCCTTGAGCAAAGGGTTGGCCTAGAAAAACTCTAAGGTCCTTTCCAACCCTACGATTCTATGTTATTTGGGTATATGGAGTGATCGATCTGTTTCTTTAAACGTGCAAATTGGCATCCTATCAATCTTAATACATGAGCCAGGAGGTCTTTGCCAACCTGGTGCTCCCATGATGTATGGGCTTTCAATTCCCTGGATTCCCAGCCAGCATGACCTAGGAATGACCTAGGCTAGGAATGGAGGGATCTGAAATTAAAATATCCACAAATTATGGGAGGTTGGATGCTTTTATAAGGGCAGTCTCAGTTTTCAACAATTGCATGAGAGGAATAAAATCCACAGGAGCCGTTTTTCTCCTCCTATAAGTGGGAATATCTCTTACTTATAGTGGTATTTTGAAGCAGGGATAAGCATTCTGATTTTCCAGATTTTGAACTCCAAATCAAACTAACATGGGAAAGAATCAACTATTGGAGTAATCCAGCACAAAATTTGGAGAAGCACCTACCGTAATGCCATCTCTGTCTTTCTAGGTAGCCATTCTAAGTTCAGTCTCCACTTCTTAAAATAAAGAAGATGAAGGTTATATAATATTAAAATTAAGTAATATTATATTGGTTATTACAGAACACAACACATATTGAATGAAGCCCTTGACTATTCTGAAAAGTCTGATAAGATCATGGGTTGTCCAGTTTAAGAATGAATATATCCTCACCCTGTGCCATTAATCATTAAAACCCCAACACTTTAGGGTTGTCCTTAGATAGGGTAACCTGATTCGTAGGCACAGTTCAAATGTCAAAAAGTGTCAGAATTTACCTTTCCATTTATTTATTTATCATACTTTTTCTTGCATTTTCTTGCATTTAAGAAGGTTGTGAAAACCATGATTTTAAAATTAACTTTCTGCTCCAGATAATTAGTCCATGGGTCTTCCTTCAAGCATGTATATTTTGTTTAACCTTTAACTGAATATTACTATATTATAATCTGTTTTTATAACAGTTTTAAAACTTTACAATTGTATATTGTGCAGAGTATAAGATTGAGCTGTTAATAAATACAGCAGGTAAAGAAATTAATAAAACTACGGAAACTGTTCTGGCTCTCTGTCATAGGTAGTTAAATACCTAATTATCTTAGGTAATTATCATGGAGAAAGATCACTCTACAATGACAATTGAAACACAGAATTTCCTCCCTGGACATTTCACTAAACATTTTATGTTACTTGCATAACAAATAAACCTTGTGAGGTGTATTGACCAGTATTAAATTATTTAGTGCTACTTAACAGTTTTCAGATCTAAACTAGGAAAAGTTTGTGGTATTCCACCAAAAGCTATACAAGGCCTACCCAGCAGAAAACCTACAGGATAATGATTCTGTCCATTTTATTGCTACAAGAGAATTCCATAAGCCTATTATTTTAACTCTTGCTCACTGTTTTGTAGGAATAGGTAAGTATTCCAAACAAAACATCTTTATGTATTTATTAAATGTATTTAATAAATAAACATTTATTAAGATACTCAAACAACTGAGAGTTCCTTTCATTTAGTGGCTCAGATGCTGAACTAAAAACTGGGAGACCATGAATTCTGGTCCTCTCTTAGTCATGGAAGCCAGCTGGATGATTTTGAGCCAGTCATTCTTTCTTAGGTCAACCCACATCACCAGACTGTTGTTGTGGGGAAAATAGGAGGAGTGACCATTATGTATGCTGCCTCAAGTTGTAAAAATAAAGATTGAGATATAATCCTAATATCATGATGGCGAACCTATGACACGTGTGCCCAAAGTGCCACACGGAGCCATGTTGCCTGGCACAACAGCCGTCGCCCAGCCCAGCTCCACTGTGCAAGCGTGCGCACCCCCTGCATGCACATGTGGCCCCCTGCGCATGTGCGCGTGATCCCCAGGATTTCTAGGGGGGAAAAGAGCTGAAAAACAGCTGTTTTTAAGCTCCTTTTTTCCCTAGAAATCCCGGAGGCCATGCATGCATGCACGGGGGGCCACATGCACAGAGGGACTGCATGCGTGCATGCGCAGGGGAGGCGCATGTTGCATTGTGGGTGTGGGGGCACACGCGATTTGGCACGTGAACCAAAAAAGGTTCACCATCACTGCCCTAATACATAATAATTATTGTTTTAAGCAATCAAATGGCCAGAAAGAATAATGTTACTACTTAAGTTTGCAGTTTGGGTTTACCTGGAGTGTATTTACATAGCATTTTTTCCCAATCCAGTGCTTTTCCCCTTCTCCTAGTTCTATTAATATATTCTGCAATAGCATTAATTTTTGAAGGAAGGGTCAGATGCTAGTCAAGTTGATGATTTGCTTTTAGAAAAAAAACTTATAGAATTTACCTATATCCCACATCTGCTTATGTTAACTTCAGAACAAATTTGGCAATAGTTTATTATCTGGAGTGGAGGGTGGAATTGGAAGTGGCCAGTTTGACATTTTGTACTGATGTGCTAGATTTCTCTGCATGTGTTCTAAAGTCATGCTGCACTTGGCCACACACTCCCACTGGAGATTTATTTTGGAACTTGGCATGTGATCCGAGGTATTCTGTCTTGATCTTTTACATTTTTAATAATGATATCTGTAATAGACATCCTGTTGTGGCTCAGCAGTGTGCTGCTGATCTGGCAGCCGATTCTGACTCGGAGGGAGACTTGGAGTTAGAGTCGGAAGGAAGAGAGGAATCGGCTGTCGACACTATGCCAGACGCTAGGTTATCCATGAGTTATCAGGAGCCTGTGGTTTCTGATAGCAGTTGGGAGGAAGCCCTGAGCAATGCAAGAACTTGGAGGCTGCTCAGAAGACAGCAGCAGTGGCAGCAACATAGGAAGGGAAGAGGTCGAGCTACAGCTGACCTGTAATTGACCATACCCTATAGGAGTTAAAAGGGGTGTGGTTGGGAACAGATCTTTGCAGAGAACAACTGAGTAGTTTGAAGAGTCAAGTATCGTGTTGGGATCCTATCATGGTTTGTCCTGTTTCATAGCATTTCTGTTTGAGTGCTCAGCCTTGCAACCTAGTCTCTGTGAAAATACTTTACTGTGAGTTTCGGACTTTGAACTAATTACTGTGAGTGTTTATTCTTCATTTAGTCAATTGGCATTTTGCCCGGAACATTGTGGAGACTTGCCAGAGGCT
This sequence comes from Pseudoxyrhopus heterurus, assembly GCA_032468235.1. Taxonomy (NCBI): domain Eukaryota; kingdom Metazoa; phylum Chordata; class Lepidosauria; order Squamata; genus Pseudoxyrhopus; species Pseudoxyrhopus heterurus. Next base: position 89,263 of record JANHJO010003138.1, read on the forward strand.
TCTGGCAAGTTGAAATATTTCTCTTATTCTAACCAAAACGGACTTTTGGGGGTTTTGTACAATAAAAGACGCTGTGCTTTTAAGAACTCGTCCTGATCCGTGCATTTCGGGTATGAAACACAACACATCCCTTAGCAATGCATCAATTGGCTAAGGCACAATCAAGTACAATCATTGTACAAAGCAACAGAAGGAACTAAAACATCCCCTGTGTTTAAAGAAAATTACTACTGTTAGGAGAGCTCTTAATGCAAATTAGCTATAAGGAGCTTTTACTAGTACAAGACTTTGTGAGTTCATTGATCCTTTTTTTTGTCACCATGTTTATATTCTAAGGAGCAGTTGTAGATTGCTTAATGGGAACCAAGAGACATGCTGTAGCTTTTCATCTGTCGTTACCGAATTTCTAATGAGTATTTTGGTGATGACACAAATATTTTGCCTATTATCCACAGTGCCTCATTCCAAGACAAGCTTTTTAGTAAATGGTTTATTGGTGTAACGGCACATAGTCAGCCATGAGAAATTAAACAGATTGCCATCTATCCTGTATAAACATTGCATTTTATTTTCTCATCATGCTCCATGTAAAACAATGATTAATAATAGTAGACTGTTTGCATATTCATATACCATTTGATAAATGGAGTTCACAACAGATCACTTCAGTTGTCAGGGATGCTGTTGGATCAGGACCTCATGTGTCACATGCCAAAAGAGAGCTGCTGTGATATGACTGAACCCCCAGATGGCATTATAGCCTTGATTTATTATGTTTTTGTTTTTGTACTGTGGGACTTTTTACTTTGATTTAGGCTTTTTTTTCCTTTCCAATTCCTCATGATAGATTTGATCAAAAGAAATAAGAGTCATACTTCCTTCTGTTTACTTTTAAAGATTCCAGGTATCCTAGGACCCATCTAAGAGAGCAGAAATCGTATTCTTAATGCATTCAGCAAATCAATGCTTACAGCATAATGAGATCTTGCAGCCACTTTTCAATAAAAAGCTCCACTCAGATTTAAAGATTATAGCTGTGGTCAGATTATTTTAACAGCTTTATGAGAAACATGTGAATTCACTAAAGTTTTATTGCACACAAATATTAAAGTGATGCTATGTATGATGGAACCTGGATAAGATTATTGTCATATTGTTGAAGGCATCAGTTAATTGGCAGTTTTATTATGGCAAATCATATTGTCATGGAAAATGTTGGTTCTTTTGAAGGGAAAACTGGTGTCTTTTTTCATTACCTTCTATTAACTTCTTTCAGGCTGATGGGAGAGTCACTCATTTTCACGTAAGTCAAAGAAAAGAATTTTTGCTAAAATGTATTAGGAAAACCTCTACCAAATAGAAACTTGATGTTGCTGGGGACTTATAGGGAAGAAGATACTCAACAGACAGCAGAGCCAATGACTGCAGCAGAATGAGGTACTGGCAAGTAGACCACATTTTGATAACTCTTCTCTGGACAAGGAAATAACTTGAGATTGTCTAGAAGTGCTCCAGGCGGTTGCTGCTTGCAAAAAGACCACAAGAATAGGAGGATTTGGAGTTCTGTGAAATGAGGAAGTAGCTATCTTCCTCAAAATACAGTTGGTGCCTTTAAAAGGATACTAGCTTTACATATTTTGTTTTCAATCAGTTTTGGAAACTGCTGGTCAGCTATTTGGAACTTTTGGATCAACAAGTTTTATAGCACCAGGTTCAATCTTTAGTGATAGAAGCTTTAAATACAAGTTTAAGGATTTTAAATGTGTTTTTAATAAACAGGAAAAGGTGATTAAAGCTTCAATTTTAGAAAGTTACAAACATACTAAGGATCTAGATAAATTTGAAACATTTTGGAATTAACTATAAAGAATCCTCCCGAGGAGAAAATGATTCTGGTTTGAATTCTTAAAAATAAAACAAGATTTTAAGGCATATTGAAGGATATTTTTGAACAAAAGTCCCAGAAATTAAGTTTAAGAATGTCTGCCTCTATAGATAGACTGTTTAAAAGTTGCTATGGAAGAGGAACAATTTCTACCTGACAAGATTGAAACTGATTTGAAAGTGGATTCAAAAATGACAGGCTATAAGAATGACATGGAGAAAGATGTTACACTGCACATATAAAAAATTCCAACTCATATTGTAATAATTAAAAGGGATATGCAAATAACAAACCACGAAAGTGATCTGGATAATTTTCCTATATTGGATTTATAAAAAGAGGATTGTTAAAGCTTGGAAAAATTTTGTGATAAAGAAACTGGGAAAAGAAATCAAATTCTAGGACATTATTTGAAGGGACTAAACATCAAGAAGTAAAAGGAAAGAATATAAAGTTAAACCAATTCAACCTGATCAGTCATGTTAGAGAACTATTGTGTATATTTAGCCCTCCAAGGAAAAGGGTTAGAGTTACAGAATGGCTGAGAAAACACCCTAATTCCTTCATTACAGAACTCGCTGCCAAGACGTAACAGCATAGAACTACAGAAGCATTTCAGAGTTGCCATCTTGTTGGAATCTTTTTTTTAACTTCATAACCTAGTCTCCAATTCCCAGTATTTCATCCAAATACCAAGTAGGCCTGACTTTCCTTTCTTCAAGATCAACCAAGATCGGTGAGGTGCTTCTATATTTGGATGAAGGATGCTCAGAGGTTCAATCATCGTCTTAAGGAAAGAATACTTCCTTAGGTAATCCTCCTTTAGTGAACATAAAAGAGTGGCAACTTGTTCATTAAACAAAGGAGTTACTAAGTAAAACTGCAATTGTACTTATAATCTTACCTTAGCTTTTCTTTGTTTACAGACCTGCAAAGGTCGTAAATGCAAGGATGGATCATAAAGTTACTTTTTCATCACCATCACAACTTTTGAAAAGTTGCCATACAAGGCAGTTGCTAAAAGAGAACTACCAGTAAATGTAGATTTTCCCAATGTGTCAGTAGATGTAGAGCTTTTGTCATATAAAACAATCCAAGAGGAAAGCAAGAGAATGAAATTAAGCTATGTTGCTCTGGAGCCTCTAATTAAAGGCTGTTAGACCCTGGAAAGATCCATGAAAGTAATCAAGAAAATTTTTTACAGTGATCTGTTTGTCTCTAAGAAATAGATAACAAATTTGAACTAGAAACATGGCTTAATATTATTTTTATTTTGGGAATGACTATAATTATTTAAGCTTTATGATCTCCAATGTGTATTTTCTCTATTCTGGTTATCTTAAGTTACAGATTGATATAAAATTATGCTCTGTTCAGAGTTTATCGTTTTTGCATTTTCCATCTATCTATGTTTTTCACACCTTTCAATTTTTATCTTTCACAACGCTGAAATCTTTGCAATATTTTTTTCTTTTCCTTTTTTAAAGAAAAATGTTTAATTTTGTTTATACCTTATGAGATTATCTAATTTCATAGGCATATGCCTCAACAGCATCAGAAAGTCATGCTATAAAATGGAATCTTGAGTGGTACAGCGGTTAAGAAAGCTGTACTTCCCAGCTGCCCGCAATTTAGCAGTTCGAATCCCACCAGGCTCAAGGTCAACTCAGCCTTCCATCCTTCTGAGGTTGGTAAAATGA